>JAVJGI010000032.1:30958154-31009537 GCA_035590275.1 Ibycter americanus | reverse complement strand
CCAGGAGAAGCTGAGAGAAGAAGGGGGCCTGGGTGAGGAGAGGCTGGCTGGAGGAGAAGCCAGGAACCTGGATGCAGTAGAGGCAAGAAGCAGGGTGGACTGGCCTGAGAGGATGAAGAAGCAGCACGGACAGTAGATGAACTTTTGGAACCTGTGTGGGAAAGCCTTGTTGCAGCGTGATAGTTTTGTAGTGATGCAACATTCCACCTCATCCCTTTTACCAAAATCACTATCATCTAGTAAAATAAAACTTAAAGAAAAAAAAAAATGCTGACGGGAACCATAATTCTAAAAATCTAGCACTTTTATCTGTTTTCTGAACAAGTTGCTTTTTAAAATTTTTTTTCCCTTTTTTCTTCATCCTGCCTATTTTCTCTGTTTTATCTTTCCTTTATATTTTTCAATTCCTGCCTCTGAAAAAGCCTGGAATGAAAAGGAGAGATGGTAGAGAGATGGTGAGAAAAGAACTCAGTAAAAATTGGAAGTGGGGAGAAAATTGTAATCAGCTGTTTGGGTTTTTCTGGTTTCATTGGAAAAATACAGAAGGAAAAATCCATGAACTTTTCCAAATTAAGAATGTATATTTTGTCCCAAGTATTTTCATTTAAATATTTTTATTTGCTTTTCTGTTGTGCATAACTATTGCTCAGCATTGGTAAATATTACCTAATCAGTCCCTAAGGGACCAAGGACTTGAAATGAACCTGAATTTGCTTCATGGGGGAGCAGAGCTGGAGAGCTAAGTCTCTGGGCCAGTCCTGCATTTCTGCTCTTACAGATTTCAGAAGTATGCTAATAGGATTAGGTACTACAAAGCTGCCTTGCATTTAAAATTAATATCAGAGGGGTGTGGTGTGGAACAGAATTTCTTGCAAAGAATGCTGATAGCAGAAGCACAAACTCACTGTGAGACTCAGCTATCATGCTACCTCTTTCTGCTGTTGAGCTTCCTATTCCATCGCTTTGAATGGATGCTCTTCCAAACTCTCCTCCTTTTCACACAGCTCCTTGGCTTCATCCAGAAGATCCCCTTGAGGTGGATGCTCTTGACCCCACACAGAGACCCTTATGTCAGGGTGTTTTTACATGTGACTATGTTATGGATTACTACAACTGGGGGAGGAAGAACTGGAGTGATTGTGTAACTAGCACATGCTTAGTTTCTGAAAACAGCCTTAGCTGACATTTTTGCAAGTGTTGAGTAAGTAGCTAGCCAAAGTCTTGTTAGGCTTTGTCTCGAGTGGTGGGAAGTCAGGCCCATATGTTTCTTAAAATGAGCAGTGACTCTGCTGCTCCCCCGCTCCCATACTTTCTTTTTATTCATTTTGCAAGATTCTACAGCACTGGAACCAGAAATGTAAAATTACCAATTCAACATATGTTGGGTTAAAAACAGAACAAAAATTAAATTCATGCTAAAGGATACAAAGCTGAACTTTAGATAATTCTGTTAATTCCCATTTACAGGGTCCAGCCCAGCATCCCATCTCCAGCAGTGGCCGTAGGCTAGGGGTGTATGAACAGGGCAGGCACACGTGATGCGTCTCTTCTAACAATTCCCAGGCTCCAGCTGTTTTCAGCTCAGGGACTTTGTGCCAGGAGCGATTTCTGTGTAGATAGTAAGCGTGAATAGATTTTTCTTCTGTGAACTTAATCTTCTCTACCCTTAAGCCAGTGTAGGCTTGTGACATCCACAGCTTCTCTTGTTAGGTACAAAAATCACTTTTGTTTGTTTGCCTTGAACATGGTTCCAGTTTGGTTTAAGGGGTCCTTGTGTCAGTATCAGAAAGATCCAGGAACAAGCAGTCCCCATCCATGCTGTCCATACTATATGGTGGGTTTTTTTTTCTCCTAATGATTCTTAACATTTAATCTGCTGACTTTTTTCCTTTGACTGTTGGTAGCACTGAGCTGACATTTCCATGGGGCTGTCCATTGTAAATCCGGGATTTCACTCCTGTGTAGTCATGGTTGGCTCAGAGTCCGTCATTTCATATGTGAAGTTAGGGTTGTTTTTCCCAGGTGCATATTTGACATTTATGTCTATAGAATTTCATCTGCCATCTCATATGTCATATCATTTCATAAGGTCCTTCTGCAGTTCCTCACACTCAGCCTTTGTCCTCATTACCTTGAATAAATTGAGATCAGCAAACTTCATCCCTCTGCTTTCCAAGAGTATCTTGGTGAGTGCAGATCTCTAATTTGACCAGTACAAGTGACAGGCTTTCAGTCCAGCCAATCTGTGCATCTGTTAGTTGGTACTTAGTATTACGTTGATAGATTTGGTATGCTGTGAAACGAAAATGTGTATGTCCTGTTTGCTCCAGTGTTCTTGTTTACAAGAAACCAGAACAAGCTATGGGAAAATGGCTGCTAACAATTTTCAGCTCCCAGGATGTTTGGGAGTATTCTGTTCACAGGTGTTAGATGTTGCAGAAATCCAGGTTAATCAGGACAGTTGTGTTACTCTTCTTTCTATTGAAGATGAACCTGGTAACTGATGAGAATCTCTGAAGTACAAAATTTCTTCTTCACAAGTGCTTTTGACAACCTGCTCTAATGAGCTTGAATATTTCTGTTGATAGAGAGCATGTGTGAGAACACAGCCAACAGGTTGTAGGTGTGTGTTTAGAAGAGGGGTAGAGTGACTTGACTGAGTTGAAGGAACCTCCTTGAAAAGCTTGCTGGTAAATACACAGCCACCTAGCAAGGATGTGCAGCTGCTGTTTGCATCAGGTAGCCCTGCATCATGGGCATACTTCATGCAGGGAGGAGGGGTGGCTTCTCCTCCCTGTGCACCCAGGGACTGTCACTCTTTCTCTAGGGAGCATCAAACGGTGGCAGTCGTAACTGTCACTTCTCTGAGCTGATGAGCAGCGTCTCTGCAGTGTGCAGGGGAGTGTGGGCACAGCCAGTGTCGGTGCTGCACATGATCGGCTCTCTGCACCGTAGTGAAGAGCCATGATTGTGGTATTTGGGACTTTTGTAGCTTAGAGATCTCTTCCCTGCCCCGGTCCCACATCTGTTCCACTACAGAAAGAATATTCTCTGTGACAGATTTTATGTTGAGTCCAAAGCTGTAATTGTTTATGTTGATGTTTGTCTTCTATGTGTGCGAATCTGAGTCCCTGAGTTGATGAGTAGGAGAGAAAAGGGAGAGAAGAGGCTGAGAACAAGGATCACATAAGAATTTTCCGGAACTATTCGCAGTTTGATTTCTGTGGATAACATGAAAGGCATTAATAAAACCTTGAAAAGAAATTGAAGATTGAGAGGTACCTCTTCTGACGATTATAATGTAGATATGTTGGAAGAAATCTGCCATTGATGTATTGTGCCGCTTTTCAAAATGGGTACAGTTGAAGTTGTAGCAGAAAAGCAAAGACCAAAGAAGATTTGATCAGGTACATGAATATACAGATAGGAGTGGGGACACGGTCCTGTGAAGCTCCTTTGCATTTCTCTCTTCTGCAACAGTAGCTTTTATTTCAGCTAACATAAAGCGTTAGTGGTTTTTGGCAGTATTTCAGGCAAATCTTCAGATAGGGATGAACTCTTCTTGAACCAAATCTCCAAAGGATTTGGCACAAGTGTGCTTTCCTGCAATATGAAATGTGGATTTTTGTTCAGTATTTATATTTGAATAGACATTAATGAATGCCTGAAGAAAATCACAATCTCTGCTTTTTCTCATGTTATTTGATTTCCCTTTGTCTGCTTAGTGCTTATGTAGATTGGACATATTTTACTGGCCAATCTTACCTGGTGTCTCTATCATTGTTGGAGTCGGGGGGTGGTGAGGGAGAAGACGCTCATGTAACCGTGACAAAACATTTACTGATCACTTGTATCAGTTTCAGTACTTAATCTCTGACAGTGGTGCCAAACTGGAGGAAAATCACTGTTTTTAATTTTTACTCATAACCTTTCCTGTGAGCCTGCTACCAATACCACAATGTGTGATGTTGCTCTGTAGGTATCATTAAGAGGAGATGGGTATCATTAAATAGTTAATCCTATTTGGAATCGGCTTTCCCACTTAATGTAAAAGACCAGAGGAGAAGCTGATCATGATTGCTTACAGGCAAGTTTCAAGTGCATGGCTAGCTAAGACTTCTGAATGTTGACGTGTCATACTCTTGCTTGAGTACCAAAAGATCTGAAAACTGTGTTCAGGGACTTCATAGGAGGGAAGACGACTGATGAGAAAAGCATCAGTAATTGTGATCTTGCTGTGGGAAGTCCACTGTTTCCTGTTAATTGTATAGTAACCAAAATGAGTGAAGAAAGAGACTAACCATGATCATTTGTGGGCTAAATGTAGTGTCTTGTGTAAACAGGTCCAGGGCTTGACTGGAAATCAATGTTAAATTTAACCTGAAATCTAGAATCATGTCAGTGAAGTAGCTGACATCACAGGATAGCTAAATGCTTGTGACCTTTTTCAGCTTTGCTGAGTTAGTAGATTTATTGCTCTAGTATATTCTTTAAGGGTGGTTTTTATACACCACTTGTCAAATTGTAAGTCCTTGTAACAGATTAGTCCTTCAGAAGGTATGCCCCAGGTTTCCTCTAGACTTTCCACATTGCACTGAGTAATGATTCTCTATTAATGAAAAATTGAGTTTGTTTCATTTGCTGTCACTTTTGAAGCACAGGTGTATTTTTTCTTCCCTAGGACTGGTTACATTTTAATGCGTATATTCAAAATTCAAGTCCAATCTGAAATGACCTGTATCAGCTGTGATATAGTTAGTGGAAAGCATCAAAACATGATGCATTGAACATATTTTACAGCCTTAGGATAACAGCATCCTCAGGCTGATTTTGTGCAATACATATATACAATATTTGATTTTGGTGAGAGGGTCTGTAGATGCAGATGTACTTCTCTGTGAATATATTTTGGCAGTGGTAACATATAACTTGCTTGAATTTTGGATACAGAAATCGTGCTGATGTTTTTTTAAGCTGTGATTATGAAAACAGCTGAAAGGGTCAGGGTAACTGTCAATAGTTACTTTTTAGAGTTTAATAGATAAGAAAAAATATAAATGAGGCATTGCATGGTAGGTTTCAAGGCATTTCACTGAATCTAGCAGATGTGGCACGTTATCAAGTTGTTTATCAATGGATAAGTCAATATTTTATTAATCTCTTTATGCAGTTAGATATGTAAAAATATTTTTTTTACAACTGACTGTCTGAGTTATGTATCTCTCAAAGTGGTGCAAGTTATCCTCATAGGCTGGTATTTAAGCTTGAATTGAGAAACAGAGCAGCATACAAAACCCAGGTAATTAGAAGCTGCCAGTTTGCTTCTGAGTTTCTAATCAGATTCATAACCCCTGCTTCAAATGAATGGAAATGTTCTTTTTGTGCAAAAGTAAAAAATAAATATTTATCGTATCAAAACCATTCCGATATTTCCCTGAGCACATCAGGATTAGAAGGCAGAGTGTTGTAGCTAAAATGAGTCCCTCAATGGCTTCCTGAAAAGAAAGGAAATATGAAATGATTTCAAAGTAGAAGTTATAAAAAAATTTTCATACATCACACCTTATTAACATGCAGACTTTAAAAGTGATGGTTGAGGATAACTTAAGACATCTGTAAACTCTAGGGCACACTGTGAACCCTTAGAAACCTTTTAACGAGATTATTTTATAGCAAACTGCATTTTGGTGCACTAACAGAGATTTGATGGAGATTTTTGAAACTTCCCAAACCCAAGAAAAATGTCAGCTTGAGAATAATTCAGCTTGTTAAGCTCAGAAGACGAGGTCTCAACAGATACTGGTCCTCTGACCCATTCATGAGAAATTGACTGCCCAGTAAACAGCAATTGACTTGGGACTTTCTCCCCTGTGTCCCCGGCTCATCCTTTATCTGGTTTCTGAACGGCAGAACCTCTTGCCATTGGAAATCCAGTTACAGTTAAACAAAGATTCACCTCAGTGCTTCATGAAAAGCTTTGAAAAATGTTTTGCTTAAAGACAGTTCTGCCTGCATCTGTCTAGAGAGCCAAGATTTTCTGAAGATTTTAATGCTGTGTCGCACTGTCTCCTGAAACAGGGTGTTAGCTGATCTTGACATTAGTGTTAATCCAGACCAGTCTCCTTTATAGCTACAGGGGCCGTGTATGTCACACCCTTACTGCCCATTTCCTCATGAGATTGGCTTAGAAAGTTGACTTCATTAAAATGAAATGTTTTTTCTTTCCCTTTAATTTTTTGGTCTAGCCTTCTCATTGTGTCATTTCAGCACCTGAGAATTTATGTATTCAGGTTTTTCTTTTCTTTCCACACACCCCTCTTTCAAAACCCAGCAGGTAGAAAATCACTTTGACTAAAGCTGAGATTCTCACATTAAAAGCTGAGATTCTCCAGCTTTTCAAAGTATGTGATTATATAAAGTATCAAATACTGTGAGAATTGGATTAAAAAACCACGAGGGCTGATAGGGAGACAAATGATAATGAGCAGTGGGAAAAGACAGTGCGTACAAATACAGTAATGGATAGCAAATGTCAAGAGTTCAACATTCAGTTTCATTTCTCTGTTTTTATGAGCTGGACTTTTATTATATATGTCATGGGGAGTGTGTGTGTGTGTGGTTAAGGGAATGACTGAAAAGGTGTATAGAGAAAAGAGACTAAGGGTCAGGATAGTCAGACAAATTTGGGATGAAGACAACTGCAATGAAGCTGGGGAGTGAGCACCAGTAACACACAGGGGATCAGATTGTCAGGCTCCTTGGGATGCTACTGCATTTCCCCAGATTTGTGTTTGCCAGCTCTCAGTAACTGCAGAAAGTTAGGAGAGTTGCTTCAGCACCAGGAATGCTGCTTCAGCATATGATAGACATGGATTCAAAACTGTCTTCCTCACACGGAGGGAGTTCCTTCAAAACCAGAAGGAAACCATAGCTTTGTGTCCACGCAGCTCCTCCTTCCCTCCTTGGGGAGCTGGCTGTGAATTTTAGGGGTGAGATCTGGTTGTGAAGACTAGGGCTTAAGCACAGTAAAGATTTTCAGCATATTGCAGCAAAGATAAATGTTTTTCCAATTGAGAAGAGTGTCAGAAAAGCAAAGATGTTCCCCAGCATCCCTCTAAGCTGTAGACTCCACCAGTGAAAAGACTTCTGTTTATTGCAGAATATCAAGTGGGCCATTTTCTAAGGCTAGATTCAGCAGCTTCCTTTGCAGCTTGTGCGTTTCAGGAGCGTGGGAACTGTTTCCAACTGGATATGGAGACTGTCAAGTGCTTCAATCGTACTGTGAGTAACTGCATTCAGGTATGCTGTTTTTTTCTGCTGACTTTGTGATTCAGTTTTGCCCTTTTTGTGTTGCAATCTATTCTGCCTTTTTTCAGTTTTGCCCTTTTTGTGTTGCAGTCTATTCTGCCTTTTTTCCCCCCTCTAATCTTTGTTTTCATCAATAACTGCCAACGTGCCTGTGTATTGCTGTAAAGCATGTCCTGGATAAACTTGCCTGAAGAGGATGGAAGGGATACAGTCATAAAAGGCAGAGCTCCTGTCATACAGATTGACCTGTAAACCCTGGGCTGGTGTTTAGGATTAAAACCAGCTTCTGACAAGATTGTGCTTCTGCAGCTCCTCTTGGCCACCTCTCCTGAGCCACCTGCCCTCTGTTTGGCAATTTCTGAAGTACTGCTGCCTTGTGCTGCATTTAGGATTAAAAATGTGTCATTTCTGGCCTTCCCTTATCCTCTGTCCTGACTTATATGGAATGGAAATGACCTGGGGCTAAGTTTGAGAGCAGGCTTTGAGGAGGAGGATGGAAGTGGTATGCCCTGCCAAAGCGAATGCATGTATTTAATCTGGGTTCATACACTGAGAGTCAAAGAGGGAGAGCTCCTTCCTCAGGTTTGAGACTAGACTGGTTACACATCGTGGATTGACCAACCGGTAGGGAGGCAGCTGCCTCCGGTTAACACCCCTGCACAACGGCTTTGAGAGTATTCCCAAACTCATCTGTAACAGGGCTCTTCAAAGAGCAGTTATGCTATGAAATGCGAGACTCTTCAATATTACATCTTGGTGCCTTACGCTTATTCGTGCTCCCTCAATGACTTCCTCATCAAATGCGGTCCATTTAAAGATTCAGAATGAGATTTTTCTTAACTGCCAGCTTTGCAACAGCAACCTGCTATCCGAGAAGTCAAGCTGTGTGCTGTCTGTGTTCATCAATCATTACCAGCCAGCACTGATGGGAAGGATTCAGGATGGAAACATAGCTGGCAATTAGGCAGCTAACACAGGAGCGGATGGAGTGTTATCTTGTGCTGGCAGCGGCCGTGTGGACTCTGGTGCAAATGGTAGGGGAAAGAAGTTTTGCCTGTTTCTTAAGAAGGTCAATCTGTGGCTTTGTATAGGGTTTAATTTTCCCTGTTTTGGGGCTTTACGGTCTTGAAAATCAGCTATATGTTTCTGTATTTGATAGCAGCAGCAACATTTGGTGGTTGTTTTTATTTTTGGGAGAGCAACGTTTTAGAATTGACAGCTTTGGCATCGCTTCCCAGCATTGCGTCCTCCTCTCACCAGCAGCCTCATGGACAACCTAAACAGTACAGTGTGTGTCATCATGTCTGCTTTACTCTCTGGTGTAGTCATAATTGTAGATAGTCTCTAATTACCACATGCATTCCTAGTATATGTTGCAGTATTAGCAGCTACAAGACTTTCCACAATTTGGAGCCATCCTATATGGCTGGCAGCTCGGTGAATTAAAGGCTTTTCCAAACTAACAGTGGTTGTTTTGAAAAGTTAAAGCATGGTATGGTGTTGCGCTTTCTCACTGCTGAACCGTGCTGTGTGTGTCACACACAACACACATGCACAAGGGAGCTGCTGTCCCCTTGCACATTCTGTTTGCTTTTAGGCATGACTTGCTGAAAGAGGAAAAGGTGAAAATGCATCATCATCCAACTGATCTTCATAGCTGGGTGAGAAACATTTCTTCAGTCATAGGTTTTAAAGGCTTCATTAAAGTTCCTGGTTTTGGAATCAGGATTGACTATAAGCTTTGAGAGTAGAGAAGTGAGAGCAGCCTTTCAGGGTGGAGCACAGGAACCATCACCCAGGATCAGTAGTTGATGCAGTAATGTCTGTCATGGGGAAGCAGGGCTTGAATCAGGCAGACCTGAGACTTGGACCTTTGCTTTGCAAATCCCAAGTGAGTACCCTAACCATGGGGAAGCTCCTGTCCCCTTGCCTAAGAAGGTTTGTTTCCGATTAACTTAAAACTAAGTGGTCCTTCCAGCAGCCTTATCTGCTTCTCGCTGGCTGATGGTGTCCCTAGCCCAGAGACATGGCAAAACTTTTGGGGATAACTGGAGGCAGAGAGGCCATTCCCACATTTTCCAGGAGAATTGACACTGCAAACCCTCAGCAGCCAGGCCTCTTGCAGTCTGTGCTGACCACAAACCCTTGGGCAAGTACCACACTTGCAGACCGAAGATGAAGAGGTGTGGAATGATGGCTTACAGCAGTTGTACCAAATCTCTGAGGGGAAAACCCCAAAAGGTATTACAGGGAAAAGCCATCTAAGCAGACAGTTATTCCCATTTCTGCAGGCCTGTGTACAAAAGCAGAACCTGCGGTATTAAAATCTGCAGTAATTTTGCAAAATTGCTTCCTCTTAAGTGGAAATGAATTAAGTCATACTGTGAACGGTATCGTGGTCAGTGCATCATAATAGAAAAACAGCAAATAAAAATTACTCCTCCAGCAGTAATGTGTTAATGTCTTTTTAGCACCACATAATTTTTGATAGTTATCACTGATGTATTTTTTTAATAATTGACTGGGATGCTTAATAATGCCATGTATAATTTAGGAATACGATTTATTGACAAAACCAGAAAGAAACCACCATATTAAATAGACACAAAAATCAGTTTAATACAGTTCATGGGGAGGAATTGTAACTTCACGGCAGGCGAAATACAATAAGCACTAATGTAACCTTTTAAAATAAGGATTAAGCACAAAACCTCCCAGCCTGTCCAGAGGGGAGCATGAGGCGGTGTGAAGGCTGTGATGCCTTGGTTCATAGCCTGGAATCTGTCTACCCAGAAAAATTCTGTTTTGGTGACCACTTTTTTGCATTTCATCTTTCACTCTAACTGCCCTCATTTTCCTTTTTAAAATGTCGTCTTCTCTGTGTACTCTTCACAGTACTTTTGAAAACCCTTCCATTGTGACAGGGTTTCCTCCAGTTCTGTTCATCTTTTCTTCAGTAGCCGAGCTGTTTAGTGGGTTTATTAATTACCATGTTAGGTTCATTGAAGTGAGCACCTCATTTGGAGAAACCTCCTGGGGACTCCAGCAAATACACACATACTCATTAGACTGAATGTTTTCCACTTGTATATCAGCATCTTGATAATAAACACTTTATAATGTTAAGGAAAATGGTGCAGGTTAAAAGTTAGAATTTAGTGGAGGCTAGGGTTTTTGGTGTTGGTGGTGTTTTTTTTTTTTCCACAGGCATCAGTATGGTTATTAGCTATACAGCTATGGGCCATCAAACAACCAGGAAAATAACTTCTCACATGATTTCTGCACTGTGCTTAAAGAAATCCACCTCTTCTGTCTTGCTGGTTCATGCTGCTCATTATATGACACTTGGCTGTTGCCAAGTCAAAATGTAAAGGGCCATGATATTATATATAGTTCTGAATTTCCTCCTTTACAGTAAGGGCACGATAATAGCTTCTAACTTGGTTTAGCACTGGTGGCTGTGCAGTTTAACATAGAAGATTTAAAAGTCAACAAACTATGAATTGGGTAGCCTGTAGCTGGCTTTAGAGTTCAGGTTAAGTAGGTGTCGATAACATATGGTGGTCTGTCAGCCGTGATGCATTTGAGGAGGGCTGAAAGCAAGGTGGAAAGATTTTGCAAATCCAGCTGATGCGATGACAGGTCAGATAAAAACCAGGAACCATTTTAACCTGGATCAGCTAAAATGCCTCTGACATGGCTAGGGCTGTGCCCATTTTATAGACTGTAAAAGGCACAGGCAGGTTGGCTCATTTGGCAGCAAGGCTGCAGTCGAGCTGAGGCTGCAAGATCCATCTTCCCTCCTGCCTCTGGCTGAGCTGTCTGTCATAATCCTTGACCACTGAAATGCCATGGCAGTTTGGTTAATCCCTTGCAGGGAGAGCTACTGCAACCCTTTTGTTTACCATTGGAGAAAACAGTCTCAGATATTTCTGTCCGAGATGAGGATGTTTGGTCGGACTGTCGGAGCCGTAATTTCTCTTCTCAAGGATGAGCAGAGCTGTAGAATTAAACCCTGGATCACACCGTGAATCAGCCTCCAACCTACCACTCTATATTTTACAAACCGGAGAAGACAGCTTAAAAACCAGCTGGGTAACTGGAGGCTGCTGGTGCCCTCCTCTCTTGTAAGAGGAGACGTGACACCTAATACTGAGTTTCTCTGGGGGCGCTTAAGGCTGAGTTTATTTACTGTGTAACATGGTCGTTTACTGTGATTCCTGCTTGCTGCCTAATTAGTTCCACTAATTTATTTGGAACAAAACTTCCTCCCTTTCTGTTGAATAACTGGAGTGTGGTTTCTATGAGCACCTCTAATCCCTCATTTAGCTGCTGCATGGCTTGCTGGATGTTGTGCTCTCTCTCTCTCTCAGGCCTATGTTTTGAGTAACTATTAGCTTTATAAGCACTTTACCTTAGCCATGCTCAAAGGCCCTTTTGGAACAATTGGAATACACTTTGTGTAGATGGAAGATGTTACCCTGATCCTCTTGAAAGCTGTGTGCTCCTGAGAAGCTCCACTGTTGTGAGCAGTCACTGGAGCACAGGGGTTCCTGAGAGCCTGGCCCTCGGGGAGAGGATGCAAGATGGTGGCAGGGGACAAAGGGCTGAAGTGAACAGCCTGACCCTTGGCTAAGTGACAGCAGAGTGGTGGAAATGCCCAACTTCTAATTTCAACAAGTGCACAGACACATCGGTGCACTGGCAGGCCCTTCAACAAGATGATGCTGTGAACTCATCGTATTCTTCTCTGTTTTTAATAGCTGCATCAACACTGAGGATGGTATGGCTTACCCACTGTTCATCTGCTATTTTTCTTTTGGCAGAATGACCACTAAGTATGCGTGACAAACATATACATCTGCGCTTTGCTGTATACACGTACCCCAGCTGGCTCTTAAGTTTCGGCTGGGAGCAGTGCCTGGAGCATCCTGGGGTTCAGGCAGACCAATGTGCTTTGTGTCTATGCCTTCAGCTAGGTTCAGTGTCTTTACCTGTACTGTGTTAGGCAATATAGATGAGTCTATAGATACTTCCGACAATTTTATTCATTCACTTTATTTTATTTCTCATACTTTGCTAATTAATTGTGCCTGATATGATTTAATTTATTTATTGGCCTTAATTCAATAGGACTATTCGGTGAGATATATCAGAGAATTTTTGTATAATTTAACTTCCTTCTGGTTCATATCCTGCTGCCTGCTGACATGCTTTCTCATCCCTACCCCTTTCCAACCTTGCTTACTGTCTGCGTATTTATTACCTTTAAAAATGATCTAATTATTTCTATAATGTATGCACACTTGTAACTAAAACTCTTTGGCTTGAGAGTAATTTGTACAGAAGCAGGCTCGGTACTGAATCTTCCAGTGCAAGTGGTGCTTCTCTGTTCTTTTCTGTGGATGGCTGGCTGTAACCTTCGGGATTTCAGTAAGTGGAGCAGAGCACAAGACGGGGGGATTGTGCGGGTACAGGCATTTGCTGCACAGTGTGGGCGCCAGCACCCCTGCCTCCTAGGAAGATGCACGCGTGCTTCTGCTTGCAGTTAGGACTCAGCACCAATGGGTCAGGAAGCAAAAGTGCCAGACCTAACCATATGTACGGTCTGGACTTAAATGCTGGACTTTGTCGAGTATTTCCTGTGTTAGAATTGCTCCCTTCATTTTACCATCACCATGTGGATGGCTCAGAGCAAGGGCGGGCCATGGACGTGTTACCAGCTTTAACTTCTGCTGTTCCATATAAACATACAATGCCTGCAGTCACCTGCACCACCACACACGTATTTGGCTCAGACAACCAAATCAGTGCTATTTAATCTGTTGCAACTTCTTCCCCTGAAAGTTTCACAACAGGATATTGTGTATTTTGAAACTGTTTTCTAGTGAAGGTGATATTTCTGTTTGGTCTTTCTCCTTCTGGCAAAGGAGACTTTTCCCGCTTCCCTTGGCTGGGGAGCTGGAGGGAGCTGCAGGCTGCTCTGCAAAAGCTTGGTGCCTGTATGAAAACAGACGTGAGGTAATCAGGCTGGCACAACAATGTGCCATTATTTATGAAGCCAGCCCTTTTCTAACTTTTCCTTTGTTTATGCAGTGTAATTTCAATGTCATAAATACTAAAAGGTTTACTGCTGAGAGATGAGAACTTTCCACATTCATCTCTGCAATTAAGCTGCTTCTCATGCCCACGGTGGCTTTTCCTTTTAACTGCCTTTTAGGATGGCGTCCAGGGTTTTAAGAGTTTTCACTGACTGAATTTTTTTAATGAGGTCGAACAGGTTTTGAGGGAATTTTTAACACTATTGCGTTTTCTGTTTTCTTTGCAGGTTTAGGCTTTATTTTTCAGCACAGTCCTTGAGTTCCTGAGTGACTTCAAACAAATCCTTTCTCCTTTCCTGTGTCTTACTTTCACCCTATCTGTAACAGGATAAACCTGGTTACTGTCTTTAAAGTGTCCAGCACTATATGTGAGCTACCCTGGAGCTAGGTACTCTAACTGTAACAGCTCAGCTGCTCCCTTTCTTTCTGGCACAATCTCTGCAGCCTCTGGGCTTGTCCTGGAAATGTGTCACCACTAACAAATATTTTAATGAAAGGAATCCCAGTTGAGATTTTTCTGCAAAGAGTGGGGAAAGTTACTGCATGATAATCCTGAGGAGTACTGTGTGATGCTTCCATCAGCTGTAGGACAGGTGATGCTTTTGTTGCATTGACAGAACTCTATTAATTGGGGTTGCTTCAAATCTAAACCAGTGTATGCTGGAGAGAGGTATAGACATCAATGAATTTCAGACTCTCCTAGAAGGAGCAGGATTTTCTGCTGGAGTGGATATGATGTTACACGGCTAGCAAGCTGTCACAGCAAACCATACTGTCCTAAATAAGACTTATGCATAGGACAATCCCTGGATGCTCCTGGTTGTAGAGCCCTCCAAGCTTCTGCTCCTCTGTTTTTTTCTGGTTACAAGGGAGGGCACAATGCAGCCTTGCACCCAGTCGCTAATGGCTGTTGCTATGGGCAGCTCCTAGGCAGGGACTGGTTAACAGAAAATGAGAAAAGATGGGGTATGAGTGACACTTCCAGAGCTCTCTCCAGACTTGACTTCTTTATTCTTTAACTACAGACCCCACAGGCTTTAAGATGTGGGATGTAAAAGAACCCCAACTAGTAAGCCATCTTTGGACCCTCAAGTTAACTGAATTGTTTCTTTCATTAACAGTCACAGATTTTGTGGGTAAATTTTATCGTGAAGAGGAATATAAAGAAATTCCATGGTCACTGTAGAGCTTTAATTGTTTCAAGCTGTAAGTATGATGTTGCAATTGCAGAAGTAGCTGGCATGCGTCAACCTACTCTCATTTCAAACAGCTGTTTAATGAGAGCTTCTTGTAAGATCCCCTGTTAAGAATAGGCCATAATGAGTGTGATGAAACCACCTCATCCCTGAAAACAAATTCCTTTTCGTGGCTTAATTAAAAGTGCTCCTAATACTTCTGTGAGCATACATGATAACTTAGGAAAGCCTGTTTTAATTTATATAAAGCAGTTTCAATTAAGAAGCAAAATAGATAATATGTTGCTTTAATACTATATATCAAAACCTGTTCTTATTTCTGAACTACTGTTATCTTCCAGTCAAATACAATGTGTGTCTTAACAGTAGAGAACAGCAGCATTGCCTGCTGCTCCACACCACTGGCAATTCCTGTGTGCTTTCTTCTTTCTTTTTCTCATTTGCCACAGTGAAACATCATTCTCTGTTTGTAGTTTCTATGGAGGATGCTAGGAAAGATGCTAATTAAAGAAAGAAATGTTGATTTGAGAGAAAATTGCCGAAATGAGCATTGTAAAAGAACAACTGTTTCCTTATGTTTGTCTGAAATTGCTCTCCCCTTGGGACAAGCATAAAGATACGAGTCCCTTGTGCAGGGACTTCCCAGCCTGCGTTACATGAGGAGGAGGGTACTGAAAAGCAAATCGTTTCCATGCTGTATCCTTCGTAGGGCTCTCTCCTGACATACTGAAAAATCAGTGAGTAAATGGCATTGAAATGCATTAGAACCACCCTTCAAAAGGAGTCTTTTTAAAAAAGAAGAGTGAAGTCTGGAGGGAGGGTTGCTGTCTTGGGTGAAGAAGTTCATGGCTTGTTGGGAAATACTCATCTGTGGCCTGGCCTTGGGCTTCGACTGTCTTCTGGAGGGTCACGGGCAGCACGCAGTAGCCGTGACAAGCAGCCAGCTGGGGAAGAAGTCGAGGGGATGTCCGAGTAGCCAGCAGTGTTAAAGAGCAAACTAAAGAGGAACAACCTGTAACCTCCTGTGCAGAGGTAGCCCTGCAACAAATGTATTATGTTGGTCCTTTTTCCCTTTTATCTCTTCGAGGTGCAGCGTTTTGATTTCCCAACAGAAGGCATGCTATTGTTTGGACAATGTACACCGATGTATTGCTTAGATTGTTTTTACATTGTCATGTTTTCTGTAGTTAGTACCGAGACACGCTATATCTGTGTGCCAGTGGAGATTGTGTGGTTCATCACATGAAGGCATGGGAAATTCAAATCTAGTACTTACATGGTGACTTGGTCTGTATTGCAAAATACCAGGTCCATACTCTGACCTCTTACACTGTGACATCAGAATACATAGATATTATTAGTGAAAGGACAGTAAAAAAAAAAAAAACAACCAAGAAGCCTTTGTTTTCATAATGATTTCTGGTATGTCTTCCACGTGATCAGGCTGACACCTTCACTGCTGACCCTTTGCTCTCCACTCGGTTTAGGACCCTGCTAAAACCTGACCTTTCAGTTCCACCCATACTGCAGACTAATTTTCACTAATTTTTGTTTTTCCTTGCAGATCTGTCAATCACACTAAATAATTTAGGTGCGATCTGTCTTTCTCAAGCTCTCCTTCACACATAGCTGCCTCCTTGTCTTTTCTTGGTGGATTGTTGCAGACGGATTTGCTTTCATGCTAGATGGGAGATCAAACCCTTTAGCAGAAACACTGCCCCTAGTAGCATTGTTTGCAAGTTTTCTTAATTGCTCGTTGACGATGCCTTGGTTTGCTGTTAGCCTGTTGTTTCCTCTAAAAAGGGGTTTATTTGCAGTACCGAGTAATGTTCATAATTTCCCTCCTACTTTGCCAAAATGCTACTTGTGAGAGACTAAGAGATTGGAAATGTCAAGCATGGTACCCAGGAGGACAATCTACCAGTCAATGCTGAAATGATTTGAACTAGTGAACTCTTGTTAAAACTGTTAATTGCTTTTTTAAAAACACTTAATGGAAATTGCCACATTTAAGTAGTCCATAAAACTGTGATGACACCAGCTTTAATCAGGTGTCATGAAAACACGTACATTATAAGCTACCTGGCCTGATAACTTTGATGGTAGAATTCAGTTATGACAGCCTAGTGTTTATAGTTCTGGATCTCTCTGGAAGAGAAGAAGCATTTATTTATTTTACTTTTGAGGACACTCTTCTCTAAAACGCACCTTTATGTGAAATAAAGCTTATTGAAGAGAATGACCCCAGTAAATTCAGAAGTCTGTAGGGTAAGGTAGTGCTGCCTGGTTTTGAATATTTCATACTGGAATATGCTAATTTGTATGCTGACCTTGCTGCAGACTCAAAACATCCACAGATAGCTAAATGAAAGCCACCGTGCTGTGTTTTTACTGGTGTCTTTGGTTGATTTCAAAGGGCAAAATGCTGCAGGGAGGAACCTCTGGTGCTGGGTGGTCAAGTCCTATGTATTTGGGAATTATCAGCTAATATTGCTAGTCAGGACCAGATTTTAAAGAATACCAGATGTTTATGGGGCATATATGTTTTTAAATATCAAGTGATTTAACTATAAATCTCACTGAAAGCATAGATGGGCACTTAAAGTATTTATGAAGATAGTTCTGAGATGTCTATTCACCCCTTCAAGCTGTCTACAGAAGCTGATAGAGAACAGTCTAGGTGGAAATAACCACACTTCTTACCTGGGTGTGTGTCAACATGTGACCCACCAGAAAATGTCTTTGGAAAGAAGAAAAGAGCGAGCATTAGGTGAAGGTGTTCATGTGGGAGTGGACATTTACATTTTGTGTATCCAGCTCAAATTCAGACTCTTGACAACAGCAGTCTGCAGCGGCTCAGAGGCTGATGGCAGCGGACACACTGGCGTCACTCCAGTTCCCTGTGCAAAGGTGTTCTTCTCCTCACATCTTCTAAAAAGGGTGTCATTAATTGCTGTGCTTTTCAGTGGTCTCAGAAGGGGGCCTAAAAACAGAAGTGGCCCAACAAAGCGACATACTTTCTAACCCTTTGCAATGGAGCCTTTTAGGTCACAGCATCTTAGTAGGGCACTGCTTTAAATGTTAGAAACCTGTTCTTTTGTTCCTGGCGTTGTTCACTGTGCATCCCCTTGCACCTTTTGTACACATATCATATTAACATATTTTATTAGACACATTTTAAAAAATAGCTGTAGACACTATCAACTTGTTTTCTCTCTTGACTAAGAGATAGGGTGAATGGAGCTACGACAGCAAGGCTATTGCCAGAATGAGCTATGTTTTGTAGGGTGTTGATGGCAAACATTGGTATAAAAATGCTAGAAATCAGCAAGCCCAGTGTTTCCATCTTTGCAAGTTTCTATAGTATTGTGATGATGTTTCTTTTTTTTGTACTTCTTAACATTTTATACTGGCTCTTACCAGACGTTATTTGAGGAAACTTCAGAATATAACCTTGACTTTCAGTGATCTCCCCAAAAGACTTCACAGAAACTCTTCCACTTGTTTTGGGGTAAAAATTCACTTTATTAAGCTGATTTAATTTACTGACAGAGCTGATTTTCAGCAGAGCTTTGGAGGCATATGGGGGTACAGGTGGTCCATCTTTCTAATGATGGGATGTTTTCAAGAAACAAAGCCTTACTGAATTTCCTGAAGTTGGTGTTGACATTCATCAGATCTCAGGAGGTGTATTTCATAGGGAAGATTTCTTTGGCAGCCAGTGCTTGCTCAGATTTGAAGTTGTCATTGGTCAGAGTGCTTAGCTACTTTTAGATTAATGATGTATCCAGCTTCACACTGACAAGAGGGACTTTGTTCACTCTTTGAGTTGGCAAAATGTATGTAGAAACTTAGATTTTAAAAAAAGAGAAGTACTTTTGCTTCTCTTTTTTTCTTTTAAGTTCAAAACTGTGTTTTTGGAAAACTGTGTGAAAATGTATCTGTTTTCAGAGGTCTTAAGGCTGTCACTCTGTGAAAGTCTGTGGTTGTACATTTCCGTGAGAAATTATTTTCTGTTTCTTACAATTTGTTTTTGTTTTGCCTTTTATTGAGGTGGTTGAAAAAGGGTTTATGGTGCTGATACAGCAAACTATTTCATGGGCTGTCAGGGAGGTGTGCGCTGAAGTGTCTTGTGCTAAAGCAGGTTTGGAGATTATATGGGTTACCCATTAATATTGGTTTGTACCTTTGCTGCCAATATCCTGAACTGTCCCGGAGCCATGGTGCAGCAACTCCTTGCCTCTTTGAAGTCAGGAAAACACATAAATAAAAATAAATAAGAAATATGATTATTACACTTGTGTGATATTTTTTAAAACCTTATTTACCTGAGATCCTGACATTTTCTACCATTATCATTACTTTTAAAAATACAAGCCCTAAGTAGTGCAGACGTTACCAGAAGAGCTAAAGGTAATTTAAAGGAGAAAATTTACAGTGGAACTTGAAAATCACTTTTTTTTGAGGCAGCTGTTCTAAATGGTATGTTCTTAGTCTTCCTTCTCAAAAGGGAAATTTTGTCTCTTCCAGTCAGGGCAATAAATAAAGGTGAAAGAACCACCACGAAAACATCACTGAATTATTAATTTGCCAGAAACACTGTCTTGGAAGAAAAAAAACTCTTCAGGATAGTATTGGAATGTAAAATACTCATTATTCACCAAACGCATAAGGATCTGCACAGATGAGTAATGCAGCTGGGTCCACAAACCTGAGATCCACGGAAGACTTGAACCAGATTTTGAAGACTCCTTTTTTTTTTTAATAAGGAAACTAGTGAATTTAAAAACCAGGATATATTTAGGTCAAGGTATACCTTCATTATAATTCAGATGGGGCATACCTGTGTTATGAAATCAGGCTGCTCTAAGGTGTAATGATGTATATGCTTTAGTTTTGATATCAACAGGAAAATGTTTCTATTGTAATGCTTGGCCCAAAGATTTAAGGTCGCAGTCAGGAACATAACACAAGCCTTATGAGTCCATGTTTCTGCAACCACACATTGTTTAACTTTGGGTATCTTTAAAAATTAAAGGTACAGGAGAAAGGTGAATTATTAACAGTGGGTCGTTCACTACATCATAACAGTTCAATCATCAGTGCTGGAAAGTCAATATTATATTAACTTCCAAATAGGCTCTACTTAAGTTCTCCAAAATGATGGAAATTCAGCAGTCCTAGTTATCTAGCTGTGCATTTGGCTGCTTATGAAACGTCATATAAAAATGATGTTTTGGTAAGAAATCATTACCTTTGTTCTCCCAAAGGCAGCAGTTATATGTTACATCAAGTTTGGTTTCAGAATAGAGTTTACTACAAAGTATGTCATATAAATTAAAATAATATTGACATAAGGTAGTCAGGTAAGAAACCATGCATGATGATTCCTATTGGAAATTCTTTGAATATTTCTCAAATTGAGTATCAGCAATAACTTCTGAATGTCTGTCAGCAGGTGACTTCCCAGAAGGTGTTTGCTCCTAGTCCTGACCCCAGTGGAAGTTCATTACCCCAGATACAGTTTATTTCATCTGGATTCTTCCTGTTGCTGTCTAATTGGCAGCTGTAGTGTTTTAATACCTGCATTAACAAAGGCCTTTCTCTACCATTTATAGAAAATAAAACAGGATTTGAGCTTTTATAAACTAAATATATTTTACAGGATGGTAATAGATGAAAGTGCAGTACGCTTCCTATTATATAAAATTTTGACTAGTCAGTTTTGACTAAGAGTTTCAGGGGCTTCCCTCCGGCCCTTGTTCCCCTCCTGTTAAGCAGTCTGTGAGTTTGCCAGGGGAGCTGGAAAATCTTAAAGAGCTTGATCCCCAAACTGCTGAGCCCTAAACCAAGAAAATAATTTTGTAGAAGAAAATGTCGTATGGTAGCCTGTATGTGCCTACATGGCAGATATGTATATGTTGGCTTCGTTTAAATGCTGTGGGTTTTAGTCTGCATAGATGTGTGTGATTCCCGATCTGCATTTCTGAAGGCTGGTGTCTTGCTCATATCTATTCCAGGATTTGTACAGTTCACAGGAATCCTTCAAGGGCTTATTTGCTCTATGTTCATCTGGGATGGAGTGAGTGTGCCATGTAAAATAATATGTCAGCTCATAAACTGCATGTACAGCAGTGAGATGTGAGCTCGTTTCACTTTTATCACAGGACCTTGAATCAGACTTGTTCTGCTGCCAAGTCCCTGAACGCCTCCTTGCAATGTGCCTGGAATTCACTTTTCTGGTATTGTTGGGTTTTGGTGTATACTTGCATGTTTTTTCTCATGCAGGGGAACGATGGCCCCACAAATGAGAGCTGGCAGGGATGCAGCCAGTGCGGCTGGGAAGCTTTTGGGCCCTTCCTAGGGAGCTCAGGGCAGGATGCAAGGTCCACTGACCTGAGCAAATTATTGTAATCTATGCTTTGTGGGACATGCTGAACTATTCTGGCTTCCTCTGCCCAGCCTCATGGCTGCTGTTTTGTGACATGGGTTTTTGTGCATTTTCTTAGCAGCGTGGAGGCCTCAGTCCTCCTCTGTGCCCGTGAAGTGGCATGACGTGTCCTGCTGGCTGGACACCGAGCAGCAGCAGGCTGCGGTGGGATGCGGTAGCTGAGAGTGGAGAGCAGAAAGGATGCCAACAGCATTCCTTCTTTTCCTGCTCAGCTGCTGAGCTCTCTACGCAGAAGAATGCCTTCTTCAGCCTCTGTTTCAGGGAACTGGTTTTAATGACCATAAGATGTACTGTGCTCCTTTCTGCATGGAGCAGTGATGTTTCAGGAAAGTATGTTGAAGAGGTTTAGGAAATTTATGAACTCAACTTACCCATAGTGGACTTAGTGGGGATATGCAATTCCTTCAACTGTTACTGTTCACAACATGACTGCTTTAAGTCACAGCATTTTCTTAAATCTCTAAAAGCCGTCTGCTAATCACGTTATCTTGCTGGTAATGGCTATCGTTTTGGACAGCACTGTTGCTGCAAACTTTTCCGTCTTCTCTCACCATCTCTCCAATAGCAGATCTGCTGTGACTAGGAAGATCTTTGGACTCTCCCGTGCCTTGTTTCCTTGGCAGAGTGGTAGTTATCAACTCATGGGTAGCTCCTTCGCGAGACGGTGTGAATCATCCTTTGAAACGAGCTACTGTGTTGTCTCGTGCTCTAGAGGAGCTGACTTATTTTAGTGCTCTTCGTATCCTTCTGACAGCTTGTCAAGAAGAGAAGTTTTGCTTTTTTTTCTTTTCCTTTCATCCTTGTTGACTAATTAGTAGCCAAACAGACAGCATTTGTTTTTGATATCAAACTGCTAGTAATTTAAGAGTTGGATGCAACCCAAAGCTCTGGAACCAAATAATGAACTTTGGGTATGGTCAGATGAAGATGTGGAGTGCCGGTGGGGTACATCCAAAGTGGGACCTGAGCGGGAAATTTCCCATCCATGGTGAAAGTTTTAATATTCTGGACTGTCTCAAAGCAATCCTGGTTAGTTTTGAAGTGCCATTTTAACAGTTAATGATAAAAAAATTTAAGCTGTCATGCTCTAGAATCAGAGGGGATTGAACTGAGGAGAAATTTTGGACCTGACTCTGGTCTCCTTTATTTGTTTAAACAAGAAGCAGCCCATGAAGCAGACTGCTTTTTGTGTTGCTCCAACATCCCCTGTAAAAGGGGATCAGAACTGAAGCCCCTCGGTAGAGGTGTTGTCTTTTAAAGATGAATGGTTTCTTCTGAATTTAAGCTCCATGTGACTTTCTGGGTGACAGATTAGCTGTGTATTTTGCGTGTTTATTTACACCTGGCTACGAATGGGAAGGCCGTTCTCAATCAAGGCACCTATTTGTCCAAAGGACTTAAACAGTCATGCATTTGTGTCATTTGGAGAGTAACTAGTGCCCTATCTTTTTCAGCCAGTGATTAATTGCACAGAGCAATAGGTGACATGCAGCCATTTTTCATACCAAATGCAATTCTGGATGGGAAGAAGCGTGGCACTCCATGTCCTGCAACTCCCTGACAAAGCAGCTATGGAGAGCAGACCTTCTGGCTGGCAGGTTTCCTGAACCACCTCACCTCATGCGAGGAGACTCTATCACCTTCCCACAGTGGGACCAGATGTCCTAACACAGAATGTAATATTGCAAAGAGGGGAAAAAAATGAGGTAAAAAGCTATGAGAACTAATCTCTGTTTTGTCGAACAGTTGGAGAGCTCCTGGCCATGGCATCTCAAACCTGACAAAATTACCCCAAAGTCACTGATTTTACATTCCATTTGGCAGTAGAAAATCTTCCAAAGCATTCAAATTCTGCTTTCCTTCATCAGCTCCATTGGGATGTAAAATAATTCAGAGTAAGGGATTATTGTGTTTCACTCAGACCTGGGAACAATTAACTATTTTTCTGCAAAACTCCTTTTTAAAAGTTTTTCTTGTCTTGCTTCCTCCTGGCTGTGTTTGTACAGCACTGGCATGTGTCTGCTTCTAGTTTGATGAAGGCTAGCCATCTTTGGAAGGCTTGTTTAGAGTCAGACCTTTGCAACATAATTCTCATTAATGTTAAGAGAAAAGTGGTTGGGAATCTAATCTCTGTACATTGAGCTGATTATCCATCCCAGACTGCTGCCTTGGTGACAAGCTTAGACCCCGCAGCCTTAATGTGCATGTGTATCAAACACGGCTCTCCCACAAGGTAGCAGGCAAAGTGTATGTTTCCTATGCATTATTTATGGAATTGAAAATGCATTCTCTTAAAAATTATTGTGGACTCTGCATTTCTTGATGATGCAGCTAGAAACATGGGGATCTCTGACATTTGGAAGGACCTGGGATGGGCACTTGCACAGCCTCATGCCTTACACAGCTTGTTATAATTCACAGTAAGGGTTCATGAAACCTTTTTAGGAGCTTAAGAAAAACAATTAATAGTTTGTTTACTGAAGTTTGAGTTTCAGTGAGGATAGATTGAAAAATAGCAGGGCAAAAATACATATACAGCATAGCAATTCCAGAAAAGTGGTTTTTTTTCACACAAAAAAGATTTTATATATTTTGTTAGTCTTTCTCATAATTAGATATACAGATTGTTCTTGCAGTGTAAGGGTTTGCTGGGCAGGTTGTGTTCATTGTGTTTACTAGCCTTTGTTCAGAGGTGCAAATTTGCCCTTTAAACCATGGTGTCCCCACATGGTAATTGGAGTACATGGATACTGCACATGCACGGACTTTCGTTGTTCCTAACAGCCTTTTTCACAATAGTGTCCATCCCCTCTTTATCATTTGTGTACATTGAAAAGCCAAAATCAGGCAGACCTTTTTTTTTTTATTTTGATGAAATTTTTGCTCATCCAAGCAGTCTGTTGTTTTCTGTGGTTGTACATGACAGTATGCATGGGCAGTCATCAGTGTCTCCCTTACCGCTCTCTACTGTGCGGGGTCAGGTGAATTATGATGCCTTATGGTATTCTCTGCAGTGAGGAACTATTAATGCTTTGAATCAACTGTCTTCTCGATTAGCCTGAAAATGTTGAGAGCCAAGCTTTACACTGTGCAATGGCTAATGTATGATTAAGCTCAACCAGAGACAGATTTATATTTGTGCTAGCAAATTTAGGGCCTGTTCCCATGCCTGTTGTAGCTATCAGGAGGAGTTTCAGGTATTGGTCCACAGGCAGATATATTTGCTCATTAATTATATGCATCATCTATAAGGCAGGAGAATGAATTATATAAATTGCTGGCAATTCTCCACCCAGCATTTCCATGTGGATTTAAAAATCTTATTTTACCCTGGGTATTTTATCCCTGCCTACTAAGATGCGTGCCTGGAGTGTGCCATGGATAGCCTACATGCAGATAATGTACACAGTAGGTTTATTATTTCCAGGTAACAGTGAGGAGTGCATCAGCACATTGGAGATATTAAAATGTATGGTTTCTCTGTGGCCTTTAATGAGGGTTTGCAGGAGTTCCAGTGCTCTACAAAAAATAGCTGGATTTTTCTCCTACTTTCTTGCAGGGTCCAAAAAGCAAGGAGGAAATTGCTGTGTGCGTTTTTTGAGGATACCATATTTAGGGTAATCACAGTTTTTCACTAGTTTCTCACACACACCCAAACATGGAGCTAGGTAAGCTGTTTAGCTCTGCATCATTCCTGCATTGATGTCTGAAAGAGGTTAAAATCCCTGTGCCCATGCTTAGCAGCTGAAATCAGTCATAGGTGTGCCTTCCAAAGGCAGCTACTCTGCCTGGGTTTGGTTTGGTTCCCAGGAATGTGTAAGCTTGCAGAAATGTTCTTTTGAATATGACGGTTAATCAGCTTCAGTTGTTTATTTTCTTTTTACATTCATTAGCTATAAATGTACTAGCCAGTAGGTTTTCTGTTTGCAGTTAGCACTGAGAAAGGAGGACTGAAAAATGTTTCCAGAAGGAACATTTTGGATGGGTAATTGTGACTATTCACCCTAGAAATCTACCTCTGAGATTGTCTTTTCCAGTCAAGGAACAGATATACTGCATGACTTATATCTTCCCAAATCCACCTGGGTATCTTATACAATCAAATACTTGGAAACATGTCACAGACTAGGAAGTATTCACAGAAAGTATTTAGTGGCTGATCTCAGGTAATATTCAGTGTCTGCTGTGATAAAGTCAAGACACTCATGAATTGTTCACAGACAATTTGCAGAAAGAAAAGTGGCTGGTGCACCCTAGATACTCCTCACCCATCACTCAGCACTAGCTACATCTGGAGGCAAGTCTGGGATAGCATTTCCCTGTTTTCACATCCACAAGGTCTAATGGCCTGTGGGATACACAACTTTACAGTTCCTCTCTCTCGTCGGATAGGGTATCTTTCAAAAGTAGTGCATGGTCATGCTCTAGTCCCCTGAGAAATGGTAGCTCTGAGCTGCCCTTTGCATCTCACCTGACTTTCATGTTCCCCCTCTAGTAGCACTGTTTGTTTCAGGACATCTGTTCCCCTGTGGGAAGGTGGCAGCAGGTGACAACATAAGATCAGTTAATGATTCTAAGTACGTTCAGGCAATCTGCCAGTCTGAGTGCTCAGCCCTTCTTTTTTTAACTTGTCAGAAATTCAAAGTAAAAATATTTTAGTGAAGAGGCTCATCTAGAAAACCAGCACGTTAATTATGGAAGGCAGTTTCTTGGCTATCAGTTGCTGTCCTGCACAGAATAACTTTGAGATTTCTATTTTTACTATGGGAAGACATTTAAGCCTGCAGCTACTGGCTTTGGTTCTCACGGTTTGTTACTGCTACAGCCATACAGTAAAATCTCTAACAAAACATTTTTGGAGGCTATAGACTAGAACTGCAGTTTTCTCCTTATTCTTTGTCCACATTAGATAAAGTTTCACTCCATCAGGTCAAATTTTCTAATGTTATCAGAGTTTTCTGTGCAAGTGTCTAATAGGTTTTGTAAGTAGCTACAAGTGCCAGTGGCTAGAAACAAGGCATCCCTATCATGTGATTGAAGTTTTGTAATAATATAGCAGGAGAATTGACAAGCATTTCAGAGATAAGGCCAACATTTGTAGGTTATATGCCAAGATGCATTAAAAATACGCAAATCCATAGCAAAGGAGAATTCAGGAGGTTTAAAAATAAAGTCTTTCATATAAATTATGGTAGCATTGGATCTACATTTGCCGAGTTAGAATCTTTGTGTAACCTAGGGCTCAATGCATACAGCATATGCCTCAGCCCTTTGGCATAATTTTTTTTGCAGAAGTTGTAATATACTGAAATGAAGCATGCAAATAGACACTGTGATGGGGGGAGTGGGGGAAAGAGGCTTACCTCATGTTATTTAGTCTTCAGTGCTCACTTTGATCATTTTGCTGTATCTTTTTAAGCCTTGAACTCAAGTCAATCAGCAAAACAACAAAGCTGCCTTCACTCTAAGCCAACCCTCTCCCAAATACTACAAGTGGAGGGTTTTACCCTGAAAGAGGGGGAGAGATGCTGCAAACACCCCAAAGATATAGTTGTCTGCTCTCAATTATACTTGAAAAGAGCTTGGGGATTCCAGTGATGGATGACAGTATACAAATCTCAAGTAGCTTTGTTTAGTGTGTTTTGTGATATGATATAGGAGAGATAATTCTTACCCAGTGTCTTTTAAAGGAAATCCTGAGGGTGAATCAATTACCTTTCTTTTCTGAATCAATAGAGATGGGATGTATTGCAGTTACTTTATGCTTTAGCGAGTGCTCAAGCACAAAGGATGGCTGTTGATGATAACCATTGCAAAGAATGCCATGCCATTTTTTTCCTCTTTCTTCTTTTAAGGACACTACAATCCCCTTAGTTCACACACTTCATCATTCCTAGTCACAATCTTTTCTCAACAAAGATTTAAGAGCAGGAGGAGGAAGTAAGCTCTCAAAACGTACGAAGTATGCACTGAAACATGGCTTGTAGTCCTAATGACAGCACTTCCCGTTTCTGAGACTCTCCAAACCCTCGACACTTGTGAATTTTGCCTCAAGAACATTCAGATTTAGGAGATGAAGTAAGGGGACATGGGTTATGAGCTGACACTATGGTGCTAGCTGAGGTTAAATCAAGTAGTTGAGCCAAGGATAGAAGGACAGGTTTCCTGTATCTCTTGATTGTAAAGCGAATACCTTTATGCCTTTTTCAAGATGCTTCTGTGTATCCCACGAGGTACACTTTTGTTCAAAAAAAGGTAAAATACTGCTATAGTAAGACCTGATATTTTAAAATTATGTCTGATAACTTATTGCCTTTATAAACTCTGTATTTATACTCTCAAAAGAGTACTAATATGTGGGTATAATACAATTTAGCAAGAGTTTGTTGTAAGAGCTTCCTGAGTGCAACCCATATGGTAACCTGAGAGTAGTATGAAATGGTAGTAGCACAAAATGAAGTATGGTCTGTCGTTTAAGTTCTCATAAAAGTATCTTAAGACAATTGAGACAGCACTTTCTTTTTTCCTATTTGGATCTCTCCATAGATCCAAATATATCTGAGAGGTCTGTATAGGCCACTCTAGTTATCTGTATTGTCAGACTGATATCTAAAGAATACGGGGAGACAGGATAGTGGAAGCTAGATGAAAAAGGAAGGCTTCTTAAGCTCCTGCCTTTCTTGCCTGATACCAAAGTCCCAGGAGGGCTAAGGCAGTCTGAGGCAATAGAGAATTGTATTTGACTTTTCTCTCTGGTTCCCTTGATTGGGATCCACTTTCCTTTTCAGAAGCTTAGAGGAAACTAAAGACACTAAAAAGGCCATGAGGCATCTGACCGCATACTGGCTGTGTTGGCTGCAGTTTCTCAAAAGGAGGAGGGCTGTGTCTTAATACAGAAATGAATTTACTCGTAAGAGAGGCTACTGTTCTGTTGCAGGCATTTATTTGCATTTTGTGGCTTGCATAGCAATGAATTGAAAAGGAAGAGAGTTAAAAAAGAAGAACATTTTAAAATGCTTTTCTCAATGAGGAAGAAAGAAAATTATAGGACAGGTGGGGAGAGGTTAGAAATGCAGGCAGGAGACTTGGACATGGCTGCTTCACCTTTGTTTCTCTAGAAGTAGTAGTTTGTATCACGCCACCTGAAAACTCAGCAGAAGCGATATGTGGTAAACAGTATGAAAACAGGGGAGTTACGGAGGACACCATACAAATGTGATCTTCAGATCATGGAAGTGCTGGCTGGAAAGAAAGTCTGAAGGTTTTGAGTCTAACCTCCTGCTTGAGGTGGGATGATCACAAACACTAGCCAGGTCAGCCATGACCTGGTTAAGCCAAGTCCTGAAGTCCTCTGAGGACAGAGATTTCACAGCCTTTTGTGTAATGTGTGCCTGTGCTGCGTTCTCAGATGACCAGCCTGAACCTTCCTGCCTGGGTTTGTGGCTGTTGCCCCTGTGTTGTATTGTCTGCCAATACCAATGAGAATTTGGCTATTATCTTTGTGTTAGGTTTTACAGTAGCTGTAGCTGCCGCTAGATCCACTCTTAGTTCCCAGACAAACACTTGTGGCTCCCTTGGGCAACCTGTGCAGATCTGGTTTGTAGCTCACTGACCCATCTTGGTAGCAGTTGTTTGGACCTTTGACAGCTTCCAAGCATCACCCCTGAATGCGGAGGTCCAAAAGTGACCACAATATTCCACATGTGGCCTCACCAGTGCCAAACAGAGGGGAGTAGTAACTCCCCAAACGCCTAGTGTAGCCCACATGGTGGTTTTCCTTACCTGTGGTGTGTGTCCACTGTTGGTTTCTATTCAATTTGCTGCCCACTGAAACCTCTAGTTGTTTTTCAGCAAAGCTCGCGTTCACCCAGGTGATTCCCAGCCTGTGCTCATGCATGGGATTAGTCTGTGGCAGCTGCTAAACTTTGCATTTCTCTTCATTGAGGATGGTGAGGTTTCTGTCAACTCCATCTTCAAGTTTATCAAAGCCCCTCTGGATTGAAGCTCTGCCCTTTTCATTGACCCCTCCCCTTAATTTAGTACCATCCACACGTTTGCTGAGGGTGCATGTCTGATAATCAGTTTTATGCAGAGATCTTTAATGAGTGGGACATTATGAATATCCAAGCTTGCAATTTAAAATAGATTCAAGAAATGCCAATGAACTTTTGTCTGGGAGCCAGAGAGGTAATATTCCCTCTTTGCAAAGACCCTTTTTCTGCCTTGAAATACAGCATTCATCTACAGGTAGTTCGATAATAGAAACAGGATAACAAATTACGTGGAATTCAGGAAAGAAAGATGATTGTGTCTGAAAGTGAATTTTCTGGGTGAATAACAAAATAGTTTTGATATATTTCATTTTGATTGAAGACCAATCAGCTTAAAAGGGGCAACTACCAACAAAAATGTTTCAAGGATATTTAAGGTACAGGAATGGCTTTTTATAAAAGTTATGTACCTGTTAACTACCAGCAGGGATATAAATGAACCCTGTCTCTAAAAGCTGGATCCTAGAACTGCTGCGGTACACTGAGGAGGGAGCAACAGATATGGCTGCATCACAGGGGTATTTTGTGAGTTTGAGATGAACTGTGTTAGAGTGCCAGTGCAAGCTTCTAAAACCTTGCAAAACACCTTAATCACTTAAGGTAAAAATTAAATCTGTGCTATGACTCTGCCTCTGTGCACTTTCAGAGGAGAAGGGAAGAGCACTGCATTTCTCCCAAGGTATTTCTCTTTTCTGTCTTGCTGGGAGGGATCCCTTTAGAGAGGAGATCCTGCCAGCTTTCTTTTATGTCGCTTTCAACTGAGTTATTCCCCTTGGTTTCTCATTGCATTCTTGGAGGAGAGAGAAGCAGCTTTCGTACCTCCAGGGTGTAAAATCTGGCTCTGTCGGGGTGAATGGAAATTTTTCTCTGACTTAAAGGTGATCAGAATTTCACCCTTAGAGTCTGCTTGGGAAAACCAGAGGATTTAATCTGAAGCATTGCACGTTGCGATGATTGTACATAAAAGAACTTCAGTGCCTCATACAGAATTATTTCTGAGTGGAAATGAACAAAATTGTGTAGAGTAATATTATTTGCAAGGCCTCCTCAGTAAGAGAAAATATTACAGATGATGAAGAGAAATAAGAATTACAGCTTGAACTACTGAAAACCTCTTTTTGACACTGTCTCTTTAATTAGAAAAAATGAGCCTAACCAAGATGTATATCATCATTGATTTTTATAATAAGCTTTTAAAGCAAACATACGTGGTGTCACCGTGCTGTTTTATAACATACACTGCTAACCATTTATTCTGTCGTATAACAGTTCACCAGCAGACATATTTTATTATTTTTTCTGTGTAATAAAAAAGATAAAATCAATACCTATTATATGGCATACCTTCAAGGTTAAAAAGTACTAAATCTTGATGCTAACATCTTTCCTCGTATGCATTAATTTAGGACCAATATAAATTCAATACAAATACATTTTCTAGCTGTATGATTAAAACTAGATCCTAAGTATAACAAAGTATTTGGGCATTTGGAAACTTAACATCAAGATACTGATGCTGGACAGTGTATTCATGTAGGTTGTTAAACTTTGCAGGAAACCTAACTATGAAAACCTGAGAAAGCCGGTACGTGGACCAAATACGACTGGAAGGAAAGGAACTGTGGTTTCACATATTTGGATCTAATTTTTGATCCAACAGAAGCTCATCTGTCCTGACAATTTCATGCCAATTAGATGGCTTTATAAGGTCAATACAAAAATGGAGTAATTTTCCTTGGCTCTGTTGCTGGCAATAATTTTACAGTTACAGAGTACAGTTAATTTAATGAGAAGCATCAAAACTGAGAAAGTGAAAATAGAAGTGTCACAGCCATCAGAAGACTTGGCTTTACTGGGTTACAGCTAAGTTACTTGAGCGCCTAAGTGGGAAGCAATATGGTAATGTTGCAGCCTATTACTGTGCACTTTGTTAGTGCTTCAAGGCAACATCAAAAAAAGAAACTCCGACACTTATCTCTGCTTATTATGAGTTAGTTCAAGATCTAATGTGACTGCAGAAGTAGTAAATGAAGAAGAACACACTATCTCTTTTTTATTAAGCAATTAAAGCTTTTGGATTTCTAATGCAATGATGAGTTTGTGGCAGGTGTGAAGCCAAGTATAGCTGTTGGTGATGTAACATGCACAGTGTGCGCTTAATATGTATTTCATTCAGTGTTAAAGAAGAAATCTCTTCATTACTGCTTTTTCACCACTCAGCAATTAATTGTGTGTTGAGATACTTATGAATATGCAATTACTGTTTCCTGCCTGTGAGCAGTCTTTTCCTGTATGCCTGGGAAGAAGTTGTGTAGAGTTAACTAAGCAGTAGCTGAAACTCCTTGTTTATAATATCCTTAACATGCAAAATGCATGCAAAAAACATGCAAAATGGTAATGAATGCATCATATTTATGGGACAAAATTCTGCCCTTGGGTTATAATTGTTGGTGGGCAGGAGGTTTACCTGGGTTCCGTCCCGGTGAGGAATGTGACCGCTCATGTTGTGATGCTTACGGTGAATGAAATAAACAGTCAGTGCTGAAGACAAAAAGAAACAGCTAACAAACACTGCATACCTCTTATCCTAAGAGTCTTCTGTTCCTGTTTGGGTAATATGCAGTATAAAATCATTAAATGTGTGGGTTTTTTTCCACTTGGCTTTAGAGCTGCTCTCAGCAACTTCAATTAACAGCTTACACCTGGAAACATCTTTTAGTTTTCTTTCAGTAACAGCATGAAAAGTTCATTAACGGACTTACTTGCATGACTTCTTGTTAAAACTTCACTCTCCTCCCAGCTGGCTTGCAGAACCCCCTAGGACAGAATTAGCCCATGTTTTCCAAAGTATTTGTCAGCTGAAAAACATCTTCTGAGAAGTGTGTCTGGACTTCTGTTGGTAGGATGAATTCACTGATGTTGCAGGTTTGTTCAATTCCTTGCACATTGCAGGTTTCCCTGTTGTGGCAGATGAGAGAATCTCTTTGAGAATCTCCATGCCAGTTATCAAATCATCACCGATTTCTGGATATCTTCAAATTATTCACTTACCATTAGCTATATCTCTTTCTATTGAAAATTTGAAGGAAAAATTCTGCAGGCTACTTAATATTTGCACTGCTGGTTTTTTTTTGAGGGCAGCAGCTGTTTAATGAACCAAATAACACATCACAGGCACCTTCTTTTACGTACATTATACATTTACTGGCCTTTATTTTTAGACAAGTGTTTGCCAGATAAAACTTAGCTTTGTTTGGCCTTGGTTTAAAACATCTTGAGATAATTCAGCTTGCTTCTTGCAAAAATTGCAGCGATTGCTAATAATAAAATATAATTTATATTTATATAAATACATTGGTTGGGTTTCTTTTTAAATAATTTGATGAGGGAATGAAAGGCTAGCTGATAGATTAATGTCTTACACGCTAAGTGTAAGTTGGAGAGACGTTTCACTGGCAAGCTGTAAGCTTCTGAATACAGAGGATTATGAGGGAAATGCTCACGCAACCTTAGCAGCATTACAAACAGCAATGCCACAATGAACAGAACAGCCTCATTGCAGCGATCTAAAGCCACTGCTGTTTTCTTTAAGGCAAACATTGTTTTTATGCCCTACAGATAAATCCCATTTTAAGCTTTGATCAAAGAAAATACACTCACTTTGAGGCTTTGGGCAGATGTAAATTGCTTTGTTATACACATGCATTTGCATACATTTGCAAGGAGACAGAGTCTTCATGTAATGGTGCCTTTCATTTTTGCTGGAGCGCTGAAATTCAAGTAACCAGTGGTTTTCTGCCATTGAGAAGGCAAAAGTTACTCTGCAAAGGAAATAACACAAGTAAAGCAATGCGGAGGTATGCAGGAAGCTCCATCGTTGCCAGAGCTGTGAGAAGACACCTTGCAGGGCCCCAAACATCAGTTTGTTTTGTTTTATTTATTTTGCTGTTCTATGTGGTGAACAAATGTAAAGGAAATAGTTCCTAGAGAGGGACATGTCTTGTTTGGCCACTTCTGGAAGGACTGTGCCAATAGTGTATGAAATGTACAGATTGCCAAAATATTGGATATCTGTCTTTGCTACAGACTTCCATTTGTTTTCTTATTTATTTCTCTACTTAGTTTCCTGAATTAAATTGGATTAACTTCCTCTCTGTCCCAATTAATGCTGTTAACAGTAATAACAACCATAATGTGTGAACATCTGGCATTTTAGTACACAGTAAGCTTGTAGAAATACCAGATATGAATCTATTGAAATCTGTCTCTATAGTGATTTTCCCAGCGTTTTGTGGCTTAGACGATGAATTCTTTCCTCTCTGGTTTCCTTTCATTATCAAGGTTTGTTAATTCTTTAGATGCCAGGGTTAGATAATTAAATACCCCTTTGTAATTACCGTGGTGCCTGTGGGTTTGAGACCTCTAGCTCATTAGGCAGTATGCTGTCCTTCTAAGATATTTGAGGGAAATACTTTCATACTCATCAAAGATCTCTGTGGCAAATTAAGGTCACGGCTGTCTCTTTGACGGGCTGAAGGCTAAGGTTTTATTTTTTTTTCATTAGTTACCACTAGGGCAGTTCATATCAGAAACAGCTTTCTGAATCCAAATATTGAACAGCCAGTTCTTCAAAACTTCAGTGCTTTCAGTAGCAAACACGTTGCCCTTATAAATTACCAATGACTTCTTCATGATAGTGAACAAGAGAGATTTTGTGGGGCTGCCTGCACTTTCAAACACTCTTAAGGTGAAAATTGACCTTACAATGTGTTTTATTTCTACCCTGTCACAGCTATTGACCATTTTCCAAAGTTTTTTATGATGGCTGAAGAAAGAATTGGAGCAAACTTCCGACTCTTCCCCCTTGTAATTCTGAGAAGGTGCTAGCTGTCAACCACAGGTGAGAAGTATGAAACACACCGGGGTTGCCCTTCATTCTGTTATGTGTCCCAGAGATTTGTGTTGACTTTTTGTTATCTATTTAGATGTCTCTCCATGCCAATCTTCACTTTGTTCAAGCAGTTCTCTTGTGAATGTGTTGAGGCTGAGCTTGCTATGAGGATTTGGATTACGATGTGTGAACTCCTGGTTCAGTTCATCATTGCACTTTTGTTCAGTAAAACTTAGTATGATTTGATGTCTCTTCACTAAAATGGGAAAGAAAATACTTCACTATTACAGAAGGATCATAAAGAGCCTGAATACTAAAGTGATGAATTATGCAGTATTGCTTACTTCATGGAAAACAAGCAAATGAAGACAATGAACTCTTAACATGAAGACCCTAATACCCTAGATACATGCACTGAGAAGGAGAAATGGGAGATAGATGTGGCTGATACAGGAAGTAAACCTATTTTTAATCTGGAGGATAGTTGGAAAGGAGAAAAAATACCTTTCCAAACAGAATGATGGGCTGGTAGGGTTGCAGGTGTAGCAGATGAGATGGGTTAATTTTGTGTCCCCATTCCCACCCATGGTAGATTGTCTCCTTTGCAGTGCCTGGAAAGAATTGGGAAGGTAGTTTGGAAGGTGAGCAGATCTGAGGCATCTAGAGAAAAACCTGTGTTGAAGCTTGTTTAAAAACCCTATGGAGGCACAGTTAATTTTGTGTGAGGCAGAAGCCAGCTTATGAGCAGCAGAATGCGCTCAGAAGGGAGCCCCAAGATGTTTTTCCCCACTGGAAAATTAATAGGGAGTAGCAGGCTGCTCTTCTGCTGGCTCGAGGCAAGCGATGGGAGGAAGGGCGTCCCAAAGCCTGCCGTCACAAGCCCACCAGCATGTAGGGGGGGAAGGGTGTCACCACCGATCTGCCAGATGGAGCATGTTAAAGGGCAGCCTGCTGAGCGAAGCAGGCAACAAGCTTGAAAAGCCAAGCACATTGATGACTGCACCATCTCCCCTAGGAAAAAACGAAGCTGCAGACAGTGTTTACAATTGCATCACACTGATTCATAGAGGCAGAGTTGAGGGGGCAGGTATAACTTTGATTTATTGGATGGTATTGGTAAACAACTGCATCTGGTTGTGGCTTGAACCAAAATGCCAGCTCTCCAACTTCAGGGCTGTGCATGAATTTGTGCTTGGAGCCTGGCCAGCTGAGCTGGCAGTAAAATTCCTGAGTAATGTGGAGCTGAGATTGGAGTCATTACATTGCAGGAGAGAAGTCCCACAGGGCACAGCACTCCAGCTCCCAGGACTGAGGGCTACAGAGGTTTAGCAGTACCTGAAGAGTAAAGCAAATGCCATTGGGCAAAGCTAGATCCAGCTCTAAATCTCATGAAGAGCGTTTTAGTCTCTTCGTCTTTTTGTGTCTCCATCATTTTTTATTTTTTACCACCAATAACAGGCATCAGATTAAAAGAAAAGCAGCACGTTTTCAACTCTATTTTGAGTGTGCTGTGCCTCACATGGACATCTCTGATGCTGGGCATGATCTGTGAACTTTTGTTTCCAAGGATTTTAACTCTACAGATATGATGGCTTTTGCTGACATGGAAGTTGAAAGCCATAAATAACACTCTAATTTGCTAAGTTTTCAGTTTATAGCGCTCTAGTGCATGGAGCTATGAAGCAGATTTTCATAAATCTTCTCTTTTTATCTCATCTGATGGTTTCTTTTTAGATCTTAGCCTGCCAGCAATTTTCCACTTTGCCGGACAAATGAATGCATATAGGCAGAATGTCCATGGCAGTTGAAAGGTTAATGGAAGGAAAATTTAGTGACATCAAAGTAAGTTTTATTAAGTGAAGCTCTGATTTTCTCCATTATTGGCTTTTTTCTATGAACAAACTTAAATTCTGTATAAAGCACATGAGCAGACTACTCATGAGCAGAAAACACAAGAGTACCGCAAAGAATAGTGATTTGTTGTTTTTCTATAGTTTGTTCCAGCTGAAGGTCAAAATGAATGCATTATATTTCAAGTGTCTCTGCTCTTACATGTGTGTTAAATATTACCAGTTTCATATTATAAATAAATAAGAGATGAAAGCAGAGAGTTGCATGTTTAAAGACTGAGAATAAATGTCCGAGGCAACCCTAGGAGGAGATGTTGGATATTTTGGTTCCCAGTTTTGGCCCTTCTCTAAATGAGATTTTTTTCTTTAGAAGGCTGTTTCTGTGCAGATACTGGGCATAGCACTCTTGAGCACTAAACAGAAAAATAATAATCATCCAACAGATTCCCAGTTGCACCTGACATACCAAATTTATTTGAGAAAACTTCTGTTGCTGGCAAATACGGATTCCATGTCTGCATGCCAATTACGGGATAACTGCCTTTTGTGAAGAAGAGAAAAGCCTGTTGTTTTAAGGGGTTTTCAGAAAATTATACACCTGAAAGAGGTCACTTTCCATTATGATTGAACAATTTCAGTTATCTTAAAAAACCCCACACATAAAAAAGAAAAAAGATCCTATAATTTTCTAAATTGCAAAATAGTTCTTCTCTTTTTCATGTTCATTCCACCTGGGTTAGCTGCTGTGTTATTAATGCTACAGGTATTGAAGGCTGTAAAATGTAGAGGCAGGTTTCACTTTTAGGTGAAGCTGTACAGTACTCACATTGTTTCTTCTTCATGTAGTGTGTGGGGTTTGTCTCAGACACCTGTGTTGGTACAGGTTTCTTGGGGAGGTGAAGATGAAGCACAGAGGAGGGATAAATAAAAACTAGAGAAGATTTCTGAGTGTTGAGAAGGTGATTCCCTTTTTCAAGGACTGAAGGTTAGTGATAACTTTGAAGAGTGTTCGGGGGGGGCGAAGGCAGGAACTCTGTCTATGTTACAAGTATAGATTTTTTGGTGTTTTTAAAGAAATGCACTTGAGCTTTTTGTCAGCTTTATTGAAGGATTTAATCTTGTCTTTTTGACATAGAAGAATATGGAAATAGAAAATCATTATTGGCACATAGAGTGTTTAATAAAAAATATAAGCAATGTTTTCCATGAACTTTTTCCAGTTAACACTAGGTAACATACCCATTTCCTACCCTGACGAAGTAGTAATGGATATTATTTTTAACACTGTTTTGGGAGGAAAACCCCCAAGTTTCTCCTATATCCTTTCACCTTCTGTGTTACAGCAGCTTCGACTGTGGATCAGCTATGTAACCTGACATATATAGTCACAGCTTATATCTTGTCCTATGTGGAAATCCACTGTGTCAATATAAGCATGTGTATATCTGATCCCATAACTAGGGATGTTATTCCACAGCAGTATCATTAAAAAATGGTGATGTGGGGATGAAAAAAAAAGGGGAGACAAAAAAAAAAGGGGGAGACAAAACCATGAGGATCTGAAATCCCATTGAAAGCCAATAAAGCTTTAGTGCAGGAGTTATTTATATCCTTTTGTAAATGTTATCTACTTTTTCTGGGTGCAAAGTGCAGATTCTCAGTGGAAGGCTGGCTGAACACAGTGAGTCTTGAGGAGGAGGATGGGAAGAAGATAACAAGGCCACTGGGGAAGGACACAAGGCAATGGAAATTGTCTCAGGCATAGCAGAATGGTGGGTAAAGAGGCATGAAAAAGGAGGTGTGAGAAGGGTAGGCGCAGAGAAGGGGGAAAAGAAATGAGAGGGCTTAGGGGTAAAGTAAGAACTGTCATGCACGTGGGAATGCTGGCTGGGGAGCAGAAGCATGGCTGCCCTTTGCTGGCAGTGGGGTCTCAGGAAAAACCTCGGTTGTTCTGCTTACACCGTTGTATTTCGTATCATTTTTAACTGCCAAGATTTTAAGGTGGCTGCTGTCTGTAGTGTCTAAAGCTGTCTTGTCCAACAGTTAACCATATGGCATATGAATCATATCAAATGAAAGCCAAACTAGTGAGTCCTTCTGGGAAGGGGCGTTCTGTTGCACAGGTCGAGTCATGGCACACGCTGGCTCGGGGCATCCCTGAACCGAGTTGCCCTGCGTGTCACAGCTTCGTCAGCCAGGGCTGTGCGAGACCGGCACTCCTCGCGCTCTGCTGGGGTTACTTCCACCTGCAGGCGGGTAATATTTTCACATGGGGGAAGGTGGAACTCGGGGGGAAGGCAAAATAGAAGTTTGATGAGATATAAATAAATCAGCAAAAATTGTCTGCCACTCTGTTATTTTATTAAATGCTTTTAATACATATTTTTTTAATCCTTCATAGCAAAGAATTCAGCCAGGGATTTTATTCTTGCATTAAATGCCCCACCATTGTTGAATTTCATTTTACTGTAACTGATGAATTGTGTTAAGGCTGTACAGAGTTTCATGGTCAAAGTGGAAATGAGTTGGAGAAAACACAGCATAATTAAGAATTCTGCAATTTTACGTATCAGTTCCCTTATGATAATGGGCCTGCAAGATGAAATATTTAAAAACACAATCAAATTCTGTCTGTGTACATGAGGATATGTTTGTGTATCTCTATGTTAGCAGTGCGCGATATATTAGTTGCTTGCAACTAATTAGTTGCTAGCTACTCAGAGCATCTGTATTTCAGATCCCATGGGACTCTAAGGAATGTGACCTTATTTTAATGCTTTTCTGTGCTTTGAGAATCCCTCCTTTGTATCTGCTGCTAGGGCATGTTTTGTTGCTTTAATAACAATAATACTTAGCACTCTTTTTAGATTTAGATCCCAAGGACACCTACAAAACTAGACAAATGTTACGTCTGTTATAAAATCGTATCTCTTACTTTGAGCTGGCCACTTAAAAACAGAGCAGGCTGATTAATTGTTGGGTGTTGCTGGTGCAAGGATTACAATGAACTGTGCTGGAAGTGCCAAAGATGAGATTCTGTGCTGGGTCCCAGCTGTACAGCTCCCAGTGTCTTCCCTCGATTCATTTTACTCCTCCAGTAGCTTCTCTGCACGCCACCGATGCAGGTACCTGCCCCAAAGTGAACGGGTTGCTTGAATAGGGGAGTGCCGTGCTCCATCAGAAAACACAACGGGAAAGGAGCTGCTTGGAGTACATCCATTTATGCGTAGTGGTGACATGTGATAGAGAAGAGGAGAGAAAATGGCTTTACTTCTAAGCAAATGGGGTGTATTTCTAGGGGCGTCTGACTGCATAACAATCATAGGAGATATTGGGGCTTTGCTGCTTTCCCTAATGCACTTATGTCTACAAGGCTGAAGAGACGTTTGAGCTCAGTAGAACAGATTTATTTCCACAATAAAGAATCATGTTGATGTTCTTTAGGCCCAGGGAGGTTTGATTAAAGAGGTTCATTACACTTGGTCTGGAATTTGGTATAATGCTTGGTGCGTAGTTCTTAAATACGCTGAAGTTTGCCAGATCAGTACTTAGCTTGTATTTTTATGAGAATGTTGTTTGTGTTTAATAGGTGATGCAAGATTTTTCCTTATTTATTCAGCGCTAGAGCCACATTAAAATTGGAGCTTGTTCAGTGGCTATTTTCTCTTTTAAAAGGCCATCGTGGGCTTTGCCACTTGTGTTCACTAAAGATCTCATGGCACTTCTGGCAGGAACTAGGTGGCTGGACTTCATGTCCTGGCTTGTACTCCAGTTTGCACTGGCCAAAATCCAGTATGAGTAATTATATTCTGCATGCCTTAATTCCCTCAGTAATTTCAATTAGAGTTAGTATTGTTCTTCATGCCTGATCCTAAAATGTTGCATGGTGTTGCTCTGTGATTAAACTGTTGCAACATTCCATCCTAAAGGTAGGTAAAATGATCTTGGCTCCCCACTATGTAAAGCATTTCCTGGGGATTAATGGGCAAAATAAGCATAAAAGATTATTACTGTTTATTTGAGAAATATTGATGTCAAGGTTTTCTGCCTGTTAGTCTTTTTTTTTTTTACACTAAAGCAAGGAGTGTTTGCAACTCAAGACATGACGAAGAAAGTATAATTAGGCTTGTTGCTCAAGGTATTTTAAAGGTTTTAAACCAAATGAAGATAATGTACCTTAATTGCATTTGCATAATGGACATAGTCAAAATCAGGTCCCTTTTTTTAATGTCTGTGACTTCCTCAGCAATGAGTGCGAGAGCCAACTTTCTACCTGTGTGAAAAGGAAAATTGAAGCTAAATCTGGATGGAGTTTAGTATGTGAGCAGAGTTCAAATGAAGATGTAGTTGTGCTCGGTGCACAGGGAGGCAGCCATCCTTATTCAAAGTGGTCACATGTTCGCATTTGGGATTTACCAAGTCCTTGATCTTTGAGATACTGAATGAGCTCATTCCATCTGACTGCACACTCAAATCAAGCCTGAATTGCAGAAGATAAGACCTGCTGCAGAGTGCATACGTGTTTTTTTTCCACCCCACTATTCACTTGGCCCCACGATGTCACACCTAAGCTGGATTAAAAAAAGCTTTGATGACTAAGAAGCATAAATAATATTACAACAGTCTCCTGGAGTCAGAGGAGTCACTGAACAAGGGCAAATCACATGTATGTTAGTTCCCGAGTGGGGAACTAACCCTGGGGAACTGAGAGTACGTACAAGTTACCTTCATGTGCGGTCCCATGTCAGCAGAATTGGCATGCTGCTTTTTAAGCCTACAAACCCAACTTGTTCCTGGAAGTAATGTAGATCCTCAGGGGAAAAAAAACAATCTTCCTTGCTCCAGAAATTGTCCTTGGTATCAGATGTCAGTAGCTCCCCCTCAAGCAATCTCAGCAAGGCTGAGACAATCGACAGCCATGCATGAGCACATGAAAATACCATGGAAAGCACTATTAGCTAAATGAAAATTTGGGGCTGCTGGGTGATAGTTGCCTTCCTAGGCTGATAGCACAGTGGTTCCCTTGAACTGGTGGCTTTTGGCGGTGTGAGAATCTTTAAGAGCAATGTTTTGGTCAAGGTGTTTCTTCTACCTCTTTTATAGTTTCATAAGCTTTGTAAAATGCTCCTGAGCTGCAGTTTCTTAGCTTTAAGTAATTGAGGACTGAAGCCAGTGGTCCTTACTAAGGCAGAATTCTTAACTGAAATAACTTTTTTTGCTTGAGCAGGTCAGACTTGACTGATAAAAAACCTAGGACACTTGATAGGAAACAAGCTTTATATTTAAAAAAACCTAACATTTAAGATACCAGTAATAACTGTTCTTTTAATAAACAAACAAATGTCCTTCCAACAAGGGCAAAATCACAATGTCTCATGTAGCACTCAGATGCGTCTGTTCCTTCAAATGTTTAGTGTGTTTTGAAGATGAGCAGGAGGCACAAATGTTGTGCTGGTTTTTGTAGACTGTGCTTGCTCACAGAGAGCAGGTTCCTCGTGCAATAGTATTTAGGGTTTTTTATTCAGTAGGGCACTAGCTTGGCAGAATTCAAACAGCAGTACTGGTGATCTCCCATAAATGTTCACAATAAATTATCTGATGAATGGAGCCTCTTTCCTGTTTGGGGAATATCTGTCAACAGGCTGATTTTATTCTTTGTTGTCATGATTGCTGTGTGAAACGTGTTGGCCACAGCTGATGAAACTCCTTTAGCTGGCATCACCTGCTGTGCCCATGCTCTGCACTGGGGTGGAGTTAGGGTGACTTGTTGCTCTGAGACCTTTGTTCTTGTCTGTGGGCTGTGACCCACTGTTTGATTTCATGTACAGGATTTTCTCTTCAGACATTTCACTATTCACTTGGTGTTCATAGAGGGTCAGTAGTTCTGTAGCCCCACGATGCTCTTTGTGCACCAAGACTTAAGGGCTGAAAGCAGGGACCTGTAAGTTGGGAGTGGGTCTTCGGAAACCATACAAATTACTTGTTTTAACATGTCAAAAATAAGGACTTATATGTAGAATTCTATTTTGACAAAATCTCAGCTGCACTCTCAAAATGCAGATGCAGATAGGATGGTGACATGGATAAACTAAATAGGAGTTCATTATCACAGCAATGTTTCTCACAATTGATCTTAGTTAACAGAAGCCACACTTCAGAATATGTGTTGCCAAAATGTGGTATATACTAGGGAGGACTGTTCCTGTAGAAGAGAACTGTGCTTGCGCCAATGACATTTTCTCTGAACATTCACGTATATATTCGTATGACATTTAAATTCCATTTTACTTAAATTTGCAACTTTTAGATCCTGTCTTTGTTTGTTTCAAGAGGGGAAAAAGCATTTTGGATAAAGGGGGTTTTATTTTTGTTCCTCCTTTTGATTTTTGGTCTACTTCCTAGAGCCTGTTTTGAGTATGGTCTTCAGTAAATTGCATTGTTTGAGGTCTGCAGTTGCACTAGATGCAGTCAAAGCATGTTACCCCATGAAAGATTAACGTAAAGCTATATCTGTTCTCAAAGACAGTTGTGACAACTTTATTTTCAGAAGTGACTTATGCAGAGGGCCTGCTGTGGTTTGCCTCTTGGTAAGTAATCTGCAGTATTGATTCTTAAAATGTCTCTTTGTTTCTTAAAGAAAATAATTGTTACTGTAGTTGAGATTACAGCCATAAAACGCGAGATTTTTTTCTGGGGTAATTCAGTAAATGCTGAACATGCTCAGCCTTGAGCCCTTAAGTGGAAAATAATATACGATAGTGCATGTATTTCAGAAAGTATCTTTAAAAAAACCCCAACATTGCTGCATTATTCTTTCAGTTGATAACTATTTCTGGTATATATATCTCATTTGCCTGGTTTATGCCATCTGTTTTCTTTCCAAGTTTATTATAATTACATTAGTTACTCATCAGGCTTTGGAAGTTTTAAACACTGCCTTGGAAGTGTGTGAAGAAATTTGAAGTCGTTGTTGTCTTTTGTGTTTGAATTCCACAGCTTCTAAGTACAGTATGTCAAAATAGCGGTTTTAAGAAAAAACACAACTACCACCTTGAAAAGTAAGTTGAGTTAATAATGGTATAGATAATTATCTAACTTCTGTGTGCTGCAGATGTGAATTGTGAGAGGAAAGATAAAGCAATACATCATCAATAGGACTGGATCTGAGATGATTTTTTTTGCGTAATTTGCATAGTAATGAAAGACAATTATACTCTTAGACTTCATTGTAAGCTCACCTTCAAAATAATTTATAGTACATGTATGGAAAAAAGTCCTGTGTAATTTTACTGATGTTTCAGCTTGGCCATGTCAGCCTGACCTTCAATCACTGTCAATTTTTCCATTCAAACCAATCAATGAGAACATTATTAGTAACAGTAAGTGAGCGCTTATGACAAATCAGTGTGATGTGATTAAATTGTCAGTGTAGATATACGTGATTGCAGCTGTAGGTACAAGGAAGTGGCCCAGCGAAATATTTAGGAGTACTTAAATCTGTTCTGTAGACCTAGGCATGTAAGTATTTCCAGAAACGAATGTGTGGAGAGGGTAGTAAACTGAACACCAGAGATGAGTAGATGGTTTGTTGAAAAAAACTGCATGTGAAACTTAAATGACAAAGAGAGCAGCAATAGCAACCTATGCTCAATCAAAGTGGCATGTTGAATTTCTAGTCCAGATTAAATTCAGGTCTGCTTCATGCCATTAATTGCATGTTCCCACTGCTGTAATGCAGGTATTTTCATGGAGTAGCTTGCTCTTCTTGAATCTGTACTCAAGCTTCGACTGGCCTACTGATAGAAACTCTCAAATCTGTCATCCGTCCTGGGAGAAGCACAGAGCCCTTACCTGGGCTGCAAGGAGGACATGCTGCTGTGCAGGGCAAGTTCTTGCTGAAAGGTTTGGGCAGGGTCTGTGTTTCACAGATAGCTTCTTGGAATAGTCACCAGCCTCAATCCAGCTGGAAAATGGGACTGGAGATGATCCAGCTTGACAGGTGCATCTGCGATGCACGGTGCTGAAGGCAGTCTTCATATTTTTTCTGGCTTGTAGGAGGTGACAGCAACCATAATTATGACTTCTTCTCTTTCCCCAAAGTCTTTCATCTCAGGACCAAGGGGCTACTGCACTTCCAGTTTGCAGATAGCTGTTTTTTCTGGGCCACGTCTGTCTTGTTCGCAGTTTTCAGTGTCAAATCCAGTTTTCCTTTAGGACCCTCGATCTTTTCTGTTCAGCTGTGACCAAGAAACTTCGTCTCCTCTCCCTGCTGCTAAGTTAGGTCTTTTGCTTCCTGTGAGAAGCCCAAGTCACCCAAAGGGTAACTGACTACTCCAAGCAACCATCAGAAAAAGAGGTATTTTTTTCATCTGCTGACAAAGGAGGACCACTTTTAGCAAGTGCTGTGTCCTGCTTAAATCCTCCTTAGCTGGAAAAGGGTTGCTGAGGAGCCAGCAGATCCAGAGGAAAGATCAAAGGAGAGGAAAGAGAAAGGAGAGGGCTTGGTGTTGCTTTTTGGGCCACATGTATGGTAGAGAGTGGTAAATGTGGAAAACAGTTGTGTGAGCAGGGGAAAACTGTGGAAATGGTTGGAAATTCCATTTAAAACCTTCTTTGGTTTTTTTTTGATGGAGCTGTCGTGGGCAGGTCTGGATCCAGTTTAGGATCTATTTTGGTTTCTCCTTGTGAACAAATACTGTTTCTGGTGTTTGTCTTGATCAGGATGCGTGCCAACCCTCCTGCTGCTCAGCTTCTCACACTCTGCTGAGCTATGGAGTATTGCTCATCTCTGGAATGGGTTATGGGTTATACTGAACCCTCTTACACTTGTAAGACGAAGTGCTAGCCACCTCTCTTTCTATTTCATTTATTAAGAGCTGAAATAACAGTAGGTCCCTTCCTAAAACATAGTAGTGCACAGCATGGTGGTAGCAGAAGCATACTGTGCAAAGTGGGGGTTTCCATGAGAGCGATGCGCCATATACAAGAATTATACTACTGATGATCTGGGACTGGGGAGGACTGTGTTTTGGGGACAACCAGAAGAAAAAGTGGCACTAAAACCCAAGGGGCTGAGGTGAGAAAAGACCCAAGAGAAGATACTTGGGTTATGTGCTGGCTGGTGGAAGAGCAGTAAGATAGTGTCTTTTGTTTCACTAATTCTATGCCCATAGTAATAGGGCTGTAAATAAATAGGATGTGTTAAGGGGACTTTGGAGTTCCTCACAAGATAATTTTTCTTGCTGGAATTACTGCTGAGATGATTTGATTCAAAAGGGGTAACGTTACTCTTTGGCACTCGTAAATGAGAAATGCAAGCTTCTCACGTTTTAACTAATTTGTCCCAGCAGCACCTCATTTCTCAAGGACTGAGATATTTCCATGAATGTGCTTTACTGCAGCACCACAGGTCCATCTTGAGTTCCTGGGCCCTGGTTCAAGTCGTCTGCCTGTGCTTTTTCCAGCCTTAGAAAACAGGTCCCCCAGTTACACTGCCAGCTGCCTTTCTTCCAGTAGTGTAGGCATCTAACAGAAGTTCAGGTGTCCATCTGTAGACACTATCAGCTGTATTTTCATGTTACATTTAATATTAAACTCCATCTCACTCTGCCTAGCTGTAAGTTTTCTAAAAACTGTTGTCACTCCCATACTTCCTTTGTCTTTGCCCAGTGCTTTGTGGTTGTAGGGAAGAGCTACAAAGTTTTAGTATCATTAACCGTTCTTTCTGAGGATTGTGGAAAAGGAAAGTCAACACAAGCATTCAGCTGTGTTACAAACTACAGTTCATATCAAAGAGATGCCCGTTATATGCATTACATATGTTCAAGCTAAATCTTTGCAGTAAATTTTGCCACAGTGAGGAAAACAACTAGATCAGAGATGGCGTTGCACACCAGATCAGATCAAGCCAGGACTTAATATGCCAATACCTGATACTAACTTGATAGTTAAAGCACTGGCTGCTTTATTGAATATATTCAAACAGGTTAAAATCAGCCCCAAGGTCCCAAATATGATGCACAGAAAGTTAAAAGTGGGTTTTTCACAGCCCCTTCTTCACTGCAAGCAGCAGTTTGCATTGAACCAACCTAATAGCTAGCCCGGATCTTCTTGTGGCTGCGACGAGACGGGAGAGCCAAGTGTCTGGGCCAGAGGGGTGACACAGCCCAGTGTGTGCAGGGCTGCTGGGCAGCCGGGAGGTCCAAGCTCTGGCCCTGGTGATGCCATTGTTTTGCAGCGTTGTTGGATGCAACTTGGCTTTTTCCTGTCCCTGCTTTCCTGGCTGTGAGGAATAACTTCTGTAAAGAGCTTTGAAGTCTTTACTGACTTTAAGGGCTAATTATTGCATAATAATTTAATCAGTTGTTCCAGCTAATAGATACCCATGTAATAATTTGAAACAGTATGTCAGTTCTTTTTACTGATAAAAGAAAAACCTTGAGTTTTCAGTGTCACTAGTGAACAGTAGCTTAAAACAGTATTGCCAGCTGCCACATGGTTTCCTGGTATCTATAATATTACCAAGATCACAAAGCCAACGAATTCGTTTAAGAGATAAATATCTTTTCTTATAAACTTTTTTCATTTACTGCCTTAGCCCACCTAATGCAGAATGTATTAACTAGTAAAACTGTTTTTTAATCTTCCTTTATGTTTCCCTCCTCTACATCTGATTCCCAGCCCCATCATCCACATGGGATTGAGAGGAGTTTCCCTGCATGTTTAAAGGTCTCTCTCCAGAACAGTTCTTTTGTTCAAAGCTAGGGCTAACCTTTGCTCCCATGTTTCCTGCAGTCTCACCGTTATCCGGGCTCTGCTCGGCTTTTTTACGGGTGTTCCTTCCTGCCGTTACTTTTCCTTATACCACTTGAAACAAAAAAAAACAACCTCCCCTCCCCAAAGCCCTAGGTTCCACCAGCAGGTATCCTTCTCTATTCCCTTTTCTTCGTGGTGTTTCACTCCAATTACACAGTGAATGTGGTTCCCCTTTGAAGTTCTGTTGCTGCTTGGCTCTGTATTGACTGTACCCCATCGTTGTGTATCATCAGCAGATCTGACAAGTTCACAGCTGGCTTCTCCACTAAAGTTGCTGCTGATTAGAAACAAAAAGGGGCCTTACTGAAACTTCCCTCTCTACTTAACCTGCTTACCCGCTCCTACAGCCTGTATTCTCAGTGTTTCTTTTGATGGGGGTCTCATCCAAGGTTTTGTCTTTTAATAGGTTTGGTTACTTCACCCCCAAAAATGAGTGGGGGAAGAGACATCCCTTCAGGCTCTCTAGGATTACAACCCAATTTTGTGTGCACACACTCATAACATGCACACCTGTACACCCCATCAGTTGGGTTGGACAAGAAAATTTCCCCTTAGTTTGACAGTTCTTGTGGGACAGATGCCCCATCTCCATCCTTCAGCGTGCTGTTAACTGTAGACCCAGAGGTCCTGAAAGAAGTAGGTGACACTGCTGTGTGCTAGAGCTAGAGTGAGCAAGGCACCCTGGAGTCAGACAGGTGAATGTGCTCCTTAAATTTGCTGTGGGAAAAATCAGACTAATTACAGCTGTGTGGGGTCTTTGAGGAAGGTGCTTTGTCCCAGTGGAGGTGCCTGCTTGAACCTTCCTCTGCTTGGCAGATAACATTTAGCGTGGGCAACAGAAATGCCTTAATCTCTAAAAAGGCTCCCTCTCTCAGGGTGAAAGAATTTATTAATTTTCTGTATTGTTTGGGTTTTAGTTACTTTGCTGAAAGTGTCCACAAGGGGCCAGTCTACTGATTACTTGGGGATGCAAACACTTATTCGTGGGGAGCTCGAATGAGACCCTCCAAACTCTGGGCATACATACAGTATGGCCTTGCTGCTGGCGGCAGGAGAAGCATCCGCTCCTTGCCTGAGCTACACTGAATGAGACATAACAGTGTGAAAGGTTCTCTAAATTATGTTTTAAAGGCACTGGTCTCCTATATCATCTAGTCCTTTCCTTCTTGTGTAGCTACTTTGTGGTTTTAATTAATATTATGATTATACAGCAGACATGCTTCTATAGCATCTATTGCTGTGGCAGCTAGACACTTTAATTACAGAGATTAAAACACAAATCAAGGACAATACAGAGTCATTATGATGATAATTACCAGATCTGAATATTTGTAGAAAACTGGCCACTTGAGCCACCGAGGTTAATGTACAAACATGTGCCACTCGGTCTCTTCTGGAGACCTGCGTTCAGGTGGCTGCTTGTGATAGGGAAGGGAGAGCGTGGAGGGCATCTTCTTGCTGTCACCTTCCTGAAGTGTTTGAGCTGTTGGAAGAATTCATACTTTTAGCCTAGTGGGTGACAGATTCACTCATCCAGGGTCAAGATCCCAGTGTAGGGCTTCACTTGGTTTATTCTGTTATTTATTTTAAAATATTTTTTGTTTAATCCTAAAGGAAACATTTCCTCATTTCTTACCAAAATGAAAATGCCGGAGGAAGGATTTTTAGTATCTACTTAAAGGAACCTTGAAAATTAATTCAATGTTTAAAAATTTGAAATATTAATATATGAATTTTTGCTTTTTTAGATCATGAGCTGTTTGGTGGGTTGATACAGTTTCATATGTTAATTCAAATTTGGGAATATTCTAGTCCATCTCTCTATGCATTTCTGATTTTAGGGAGCGGTCAGGGGAAGATTGCTTGAAATAATTAATCTGGCTTTAAAATCACCATATAATTTAGGCTTGCAGATCCAGCCTAGAAAACTTTTATAAGGCTGAAGAGTACTCATCAGCCTCAAAACAGGATTAAAATCCTTGTCTTCAGTTATGTTTATTTTACAAAAAGAAATCTGTAGTTTAAGAATCTTTGTATGTTGCTCTTGTCAGCTTATAAATGCTTTTTTTCTTGATACGTGAGTCTGTGTGTTCTTTCCGCTAGATTTTCTGCTTGCTTGCTTGTGTGGTTCACTTACTCTTTAAATAGAAGGAAGAGAGTATGATCTCCCCTTAATTCTTGGCCCAGAGGTCTATGACAAATCTGTTGTTATCTGGCAGTTCGTAGCTGTCAGTACGCTCGTGCGGTGGTCACTGGGAGATGTAAATGCTGCTCCTTTGAATGCAAAGGACCCTGATACTTTGGTCGCACACTCCCTGATTTTGCCACTGTGCATCCTCCTACATCATTGCCAAATCCCGCTTGCCTCATGCTGTCACTCTGGCAGGGAACTGAGAGTCATAATCATATTAGAAACATGGCAGGTTAAACTCAGAAAGGAAAACTAAAAAGGGTCTCTCCAGAAGGATTTCTGAGTGTTGAAAAATCTCCAAGTCATCTACTGCCAGCATTGCTAGACACCAGGGGATTGTCACCTGCGGTGCAGTAAAGGAAAACATTTCTTTTTTGAAAGAATACACCACCATATTCTTCCTTAACTAGGCAGAAATAAGGGGCTACCAGCAGGAGCTAACTATAAACCTACAAAGAGTGACAAATAAACCAAACAGAAGCAATAGAGTATATGTGGTCGTTCGCTACTCATCTCCCCGGAGGGCTGTAGAGATGCTGTGTGTGAAGGTGGAAACAGCGGCGTGTGCACGGTCTTCCCTTTCCTGTCACCCTCTCTTGATCTAAAGTAACACTCCCTCCTAAACGCATTCTTGGTTCAAGAGAATGTTCAAATGAAGCACAGAAAGTGCTCCCCAGCCGTACTCCCTTCTTCCACGTATTTCCCATATGTGGAGGAAGGAAACCAGATCTCTAATTGTTGCTCTACTGTTTGTCCCCATGGATCCTGTTAGGGAAACAAGCTGTGGCCCATGGGGAATTTCCTGATATATTTTCAGGAGTGGTTTTTTACTTGCAAGTGAAGGAAGACTTTAAGGGATGCAACTGCATTTTGGTACTGTGGTCTGTCCAGGGGAGTGGGTCCCTGCCTGCTTAGAAGAGGTGAAACAAGAGCTCTTGAGGCCATGCAATGCAACTTTATTTTGTACAGGTTCATTTTCAGGTAGCTCCAGCTACACTGTAGAATTACACAGCAGGAAGTACGTGGTCTAAATTAGAGCAGGGTACAGGCATGGAGTGGTGCATAAATTAAAATAACAACTGAAAGAAGAGCTTGCAAGGCAGGGACAAAGTGAAAACCCGTGTTTTCATATTAGATTTCACAAAAGATGGTATCACTAAGCCAAAGAGAGAAAAGCTCATTCAACTGTATGGGAGAACCTAGAAGGAAGCGTTGTCCTATGGGTAGAAGAGTGATGGCAAGCATCATCTGTCTCCCTTGTCTTCTTGTTGATGGGGAGTTGACAAAGGTAGAGAAAGAGACAGCTGAGATTTTTCCAAAATGTTAAAAGACATTAAGTCCTATGGCTTGGGCTCGTGCTAATGATCAAGTTACCTCTTGTCAGCTGAGCAGAAGTGTCTTTTGCAAGCTTTTAGCCTGCAGCAAAACCAAATAATTCAACTTAGTTTTGATTTGCAGTGAATGAAATTCAGTGTGCTTCTCTGTATCTCAGCGCACAGGCATTTACTGGTTTCTGTGTGCCCAGGTGATGCCGTCCTTGCTCATTTTCAATGAGAAGTGAACTACCAGCTTTTAAAATCTCATAGTCCCAGGCCACTGGGTTGAAGAGGGTTGTACAATTTCATTTTGAAAGGAAGATTGTTTAACCAGACCATGCTGAGGAATGAGGGATGCTGTGGAGCAGCCTGGTGACTATGGTGAGGCTAGACTTGGTGAATTGATCATCTACAGCCATATCAGTGCAACTAGACTGTAGGAAGGCTCTGGAACAGTAAGTCTAAATACTAGACTCAAAACAACACTGATGTTACAGAGTAAGGATTCAGCAGATGTGCTGTTGAAGTCATTATATACAGGGCTTGCCAAAACAACATCCCAGAAAGAAACTTCCTTTATTCCTTACATTAGTTTTCTACAGCATACTGTCTTCTATATCGGCTGCATTGAGCTGTTGGCTTCCCAGCATCCTTGGCTCTGGGACTTCTGGAGTACACCAATGTTTTCTATTTGCTGGGAAGACATACAGGAGCTGGTAATAAACAGCTCCCAAGGGACCGTTCCTTAGATTGTCCATGAAGTTTCTAACTGTGGTGGATCACTAATCATACTGGTGGCATTAAACCACTTAATAACAGAAAAATGTTGCATTCCCCTGAACTTTACAGAGGCTTTGTCAAATACTTTTGTGGTGCTGGGATTTCATCCTTATTATTTAAATGTTTAAAACATCTCACATGCAGTTTAAAATTGTGTTAGTTAAATGCTTAACTGATCCAGGTATTTCAGGTCAGCGAGTGTATGTGTGTATATACGTACAATGTGGTCCTGTGGATGCACACTGTGTATGTAAATGCCTGTAGTTAGATGGCATGTGAATTATGTGTGTATCCACATCTCCCTATGATAGATCCATTCTGTGGTGGGTTGACCCTGGCTGGAGCCCAGGTGCCCACCAAAGCCGCTCCATCACTCCCCTCCTCACCTGGGCAGGGGAGAGAAAATACACGGAGAGGCTCGTGGGTGGGATGA
>JAVJGI010000032.1:30754938-30958111 GCA_035590275.1 Ibycter americanus | reverse complement strand
CGGCGGGTCCGGCTGGGAGCTGGTGGCACCGGCTCCATCGGGCACGGGGGCAGCTCCCAGCAGCTGCTCCCAGCAGCTGCCCCCATAGCTGCCCCTCCTGCCAAAACCTTGCCATGCAAACACGGTACATCTGTTACCTCTCCAGACTTATTTGTCAGACACCACTGGACAACTTAATTCAGAGCATTAACAGTAGTTTCTTTTCATTACACTATTGGACAACTTAATTCAGAGCATTAACAGTAGTTTCTTTTCATTAACAGTCTTGTTAATTTGGGAGGCAGTAGTCATTAAGAGTACAGTGTGAAAACAACGGTATTGTATCTCAAGCGTTAGAGAAGTTCTTGACATTTTCAGATCCCCAGCTCAGTCTTAACGTGTCAATACCCCTGTGCCACTGGGCGTTGAACGTCCACAGCTGGATCTATTCCTTCATCCTTCCTTTAAAGACAGTGTAAAGAGGGAACCCGACCTGCCATCCCCATGAGCTGCTAGAATGCCTCTTCATGCTACATTTCTCTTGTACCGTGGCATACATAAAATCAACTAATTCTGAACCTTAACTGCCTTCAAGATTTTTTGCATTAAGAATGCCAGACTGACATTTGCTGCTAAGGTTTGACTCCAGAAAATCAATTCTGCCACTACTGACGTGGAGTGCCCATGTCTTCTGCATGTGTACGGGGAGAAGGAAGGTAAATCTAGTAGTCCATATGTATGTCCTGCTTTAGCTGATATCTGTAATCTTAACAGACACGGCATATGCCTCTATTCCATTCAGATCCCCTCAGCCCTTGAACAGTGTGAGTCCTAATTTCGCTAAAAGTATGTCATTTCTTCAGTGTTTTGGGGGTTTGAATCTAGGACAAGAGTATCAGCAGAGAGCAGCAGGTACAAATATTCAGCCTGTATATCTTATCAGATATTCAAGAATGCAGTAAGAAATGTCAGAGAGAGCTTTCTATGAAATATTTAATTAACAGCAACAGCTACAGAAATGAAAAACAACATCCAGGCAATTACAGTGTTCAATAAAGCAGCTCTCAGAGGATGGAGCAGCAACGGATTAGTGACTGACTGGCATTTAAATATGTTATCAACCAGTTAGGGAGACCAGTGTAAATTTGCTCCCCTGGGGATCAAGCTAGTAGAAGTATTATAACTATATTATTGTTTCTCAGGGCAATCAATTGAATTATAAGGTACAGTAGTCTGGGATGTTTGGCTGTTATTCCAGCAGCTGGTTACGTGATTTGTTTCACTGGGCATTAATACAATGTACTGGGTGAGATAGTTCTGTCAGTTTGCGAACAGCGTTTTCTTGTTTAAAATGAACAACGTATACATTCCACTTTTGGATTTGAAGCACAGAGTGTGCTGGAAGCTCCATAATTTATAAAAGTGGTGGAATATGCAAATCTTTGGACATTAAAATAGAACACAGTGAAGAATTTATGTTATCTTTACCTCCAGGGCCAAATATATGCTGAGAAGGCGTAATTAGTCTACCACTTGTAATGCCTTCTTTTCTTATGATCGTGCAAAAGCGTGCATAGCTTCACTGATTGGGGATTTTTGCTGTTATAGATTTTACATTAAAAAAAAAAAAAGGAAGCCTTAGAATAAATAACTGTGCTTTTAGTATGATGAATGAGATAAAATTACATGAACTGCAACCATACTTCATTGCAAGCTAATGCATTCCCTTTACACATACATACAACCTTGATGATGCAAAAACTCCATTTCATGATGAAGCTGCACAGGGAAGGCACACTCCAGGTACCCAGATATACGTGTAGTTGAATTTCTAGTTGCATCTGGTGGTTGAGTCCATTGCCTCTCTCTGTCTCATGGTAGAGTACAGGGTTGCAAAGAAACTTACAAGGAGTTGGCAATTTGCAAAGTTGGGCCTAATAAATAGGGTTTGTATTCATTTATGTTTGAAGCTGACCAGTTTGGCAAGTAAATTAAAATGAATCAGCATCCCTTCAATAAATAACTGGTCCAAACCCTACAGTGTATGAGCCAAAGGATGGCAAAACAAAATGATTCAGTGAAGGATCTACATTTCTTTGATATCGTTCATTCTTTCTTTATAGCAGCAAGGTCGCCTAGGATAGCCTCTTGAGCCACTATTGTCACAGACTCTTTTTCATAAGGAGACACAGAGCAGAAGAGAACAGCTTGTTAGTTTTTTCTCCCATTGCATTTATATAGATTCATTTTCCCCCCTGGCCCTTCTCAGTATCTCTTCCAAAGGTGAGAGCAACCTTTGCACTAGGACACTAGGAGCCAATATAATGGTCCAAGACGGAGCAGCTACCAAAAGGGACACCACTGTGAATGATTTCTTTTACTGTAAGTGCATGTTATTGATGGTTGGAAGGAGGGAGAGGCCTGGATAAGTCAATCTGCTGAGAACCCAGGTGTCTAGGAGTCCCCTGGAATAGCTCAGCAGTTTTCCATTAATGGCATGCTTAACTTTAGAAGAAAAGACTGCCATTAAAACACACAGGAGGCTAGGTACCTTTAATGCAATTTAAAAAAATGTATCTAAGGATTGTGAACCCCAGAACGATATAGTCAACAAAATAATACATCAATATGAGCACATTTATGTTCTTGAACAGTCACGAAGACAACAATTACAGAGAAGCATGTCATGATGATAAAGCCCACCTTGAATGATGACATGTATAAATCAACAGTTGTCCTAGAGGCAATGCTGATTGCAGCCAAAGCAGGTGAAATGGGTGGGATGGTCTGATCCAACTGGCAGGAGAGTAACTAAAGCAGGGTCCTGTTGCTCACTGCTGACCAGCTGGCTGTGAAGAAGAGAGGGGTATTGTGTGTTGTCTTATCTTGCAGATGCCAACATATAAAATACATTACTAAGTAAGAAGTCCTTCATGAAAAATGGACTATGTGCTGTATTTTGTCACTGAGAAATGGCTAATCAAGAAAAAAACAGGACCAGCTGCCCTGAGATGTTGCTGGTGGAATGGAATCCTGGATGCGATAAAGTGCAGACTGAAGAAAATATGTTTTTCATCTCTGTTCCCATTGCAATAACTGCTGAGATGTTTTGAGAGCTTCCAAGCACCCCCTCAGCAGTCTCTGGGAATTCCACATCGCAGCAAGGAGAGAGCGGCAGTGGTCAGGCAGGTGAGAAACTCATAGAAAAATTGTTTGTACACCGCTCAGTGTGCACAGTCCCAATTAAAAGGGGCAGTGTGGACCCACTCTGGTGCCTTACAAAGGCACCTTGGAGAAAATTTGTCAAAGTGGAACCAGTTCTCACTGTGGAAATTATGAAGTGCCCCTCTGAAGTTAAATATTAAGTATCAAGTTGCTTGAAGCTCACATAATTTTCCCCATTACCCCTGTAACGCAGGGAATTGAGTGAAGCAGAACGGGAGAAATCAAGATGATCTGAGTAACAGAAGCCTGAAGTTAATTAATGCTCAGAAAGTGGTTTGAAGATGAAAAGCACTGTTGCTAAGTGTTATTAATAGTGGAGTAACCCTGCTGTTAATTATAAATAACAATAATGCTACAGAGCATGCTACATGCAAGGATCTCAAAATCCTTTTGAAATATGAATCACTGATTTATTCTGATATTCTAAATGCGAAAGATGAGGCATGGAGGCATGTAACAACTTGTTCGAGTAAGGTGTTAAATACAGAAGTAAAGGAGTCCAAGAGTGCAATCCAGATCTCGGACTTGCATTTTACAGCTTTGACTCCTGCAGGCTGTTCCCCGGCTGTGCAAACACTGTGCAGCAGAGTCCAGTCTCTGACTTTTCTTGAGTTACGTAGGAATGTCTAATTGTGCAGAGTATTACCGATGAACTGAGGAGATGTGTAGCTATACCTCTGATTTCTCTTCTGTAATGTCTGGAAGTGCAGGGAATCCTTGCAAGAAGTTTGAAGCTGTATAAAATGGACAAAGCTATCCAACTCCAGTGCAGTAATTCCCCTTAAAGCATCCCTGGGATTCCTGTCTTGCTGTACATGTAAAAATAAAAACATTCAGTATTGCTTTTCCTTGCTGCTGCTTTGTTTTCACCATGGAGTGATACTAGGCTGATCTCTCAAACAGAGGTTAGCTAACTCAAAGCCTGGTACTTATTCCTAGAATTCTCAAAAACGAAGTCTGCAGAATAAAGTGACTCCATTGGAGCTGAGCAAACAGTGACTGAATTCCAATCAGAGATGCTAATCGCACCCAAGGACCCTCTTAGTTTTAGGGAATGACAATATGAAAGTAAAATAAAATAAAAAGAATTCCTGCCGTAAAAAGAGCGTCTCATCTAGGCCTTGCACTCTCTCTCACTCTCTCTCTCTCTCTCTGTTGGTTCTTGTGGCTAATAGGCGTTTGCTGCTGTATTAGTTTGGCTTTCAGTTTCATCAGACCCTTTTTAAATGAGGATTTTTAGTTCTCAAACTAATCTTTTCCTGTGAAGGAGGGTTCATTTGTATGCTGTTATTGTCATTAACAGTGTAATCTTCAGTCTTAATGGTAGTGTGTCTATTTTGTGCTTCCTTAGGGTAGCTGTGAAGTACTTCTCCACTAACCCATGAGTGTCTCTGTTTTCACATCTTACTGAGGACTATTGTGTATTGTGATCATCTGCTAATAGAGGAGATTAGCTGAATCACAGCAGCCTCCCAAGCAAGAGATATGACACTTTTTTTTCTTTTCCTTCTTTTTCCTCTTTGGTTGATGTTATAAGCTTGTCTTTTTATACTGGGAATAATCACTTTGTGTTGTTCTTTTATTATTGCCATTTCTGCTCTAAGACTTCTAACTGCAGAGTCCTAAAGTGCTTCCTTGTTTCATCTTCATGGCCATTCAGTGTGTTTAATGGGCTTACAAGCAATCAAGACTTCCATCTTCCTTGAATGGAGCTTTTGTTGGAGTCAATCTGCTTGCACAACTGGGATCACAGGTGTATGCAACCTTTCAAGCAGTGGTTCCTGTACTCCAAACCAAATTTGTCCAGATGTTATTTTGAGAGCAATCAGAATTATTAACGTATAGTTCAGCAAAATGTTGACAGAATACAAAGCATAAACCACCTTGCGCTGAAATTCCAAACCCAATTAAATGGGCTAATTCACCTACTGCTTAATTGGCTGGAAGCCATATGAGTAATTACGCCACTGACATCTTCCAAAATTATATTCTTAATTGTTACATTTATTTGCATCACAATGAAATAACCACATCTCAGTTCAGCACAGCTCAACTCCTCTTACAGCAACAGCCTCACCAGCGTAAGAGAAAAAGCAGTTTTACATTTCACAGGGTTGCCTTCGTGAAAACGTCAATTGGCAAGGTAGCAAAGCAAGGCCGCTGGGGAGACGGGGCAGGAAAATGCAAAGTTGGTCTGTTTATTCTTGAACATATGTAGCTTGTTATTGTAGTACGTGGTGGCTTTTATTGTAGCATGCTGTGGAAGTCTCCTTTCTTTTCTTTTTTCCCCCTCTCTGTTATTGTTCACTAAAATGTATGAATGTGGTAGGGCAATGCTGTATTGGTTGTGCTTGCAAACTGCAATATAATATCACACTCCAGAGATGCAGTGTTTCTATTTGCTGTCATAAATTTATTTCGTATTTTCTTTCCTTCATAAAATATACCCCTGCTTCTTTATACAAATAATGTCATTCCAAGGAAAATGTATGCAGAACCACTTTACAGAAAACCTCTATAAGCACTGTTTGGTCTTGCTGTGTAGATCTACTCTCTAATTGCTTTGAATTTACTTTATTGCAAGGCTGGGGATTGCTTTGAAGTGATTATGAAAGAATAAGCAGGCTTCTGTAAAGGGAATTTAGGAAAGAAAAAGCTTTTAAGAAATCCTATTTTGAAGTTCCAGTTCCAGAGGGTCCCTGGTTACTGAAATGTAATGCCAATGCATTCCCTTCCCTTCGTTCTCTTTAACGGTGCGCTCTTCTTCATTAATAAGTCTTACACTGGCATGAAAATTGTTTCTTGAGATCATTTTCCAGCCATGTCATTTTGTTGTAGGGAGCCGCAGTGTTACTGTATTTATTGGCTTTTTGAAAGTCCTTTATATGCATTCAGGAATATTTTCATCCATCTCACAAGAGCTTTACCCCGTTCTAACCCTGTTCCAAAATACAATAGACATATGATGGGTTTGCTGGCTGCATGCTATCTTCTTTCTGAAGTACATGAGTTAGGTACAAAGTTCATCCGAGTGTCTTATTTGACCAAAATAAATAGAATACTGACACTAAGGACTTGGAGCAATTTAATGCTATTTAAAAAAAAAAAAAAAAAAAAAAAAAAGTGGAATAATAAAAAAGAAAGTGAAGATTTGGACTCAAGTTTCTTATGTTTATGAGCAGTTGGGAGACCCAGGTAAATGCTGCTAAGTCTGATGACTTTCTGTGAAATAAAAGGGTGGGGTTGTATTTTCCAATGTATCATCAGTTAGAGATTTCTATAAAAACCCAAAACCAGATCCAGTCGTCTTTCTGCCTATCCCAGCATGAACAGTAGAGGATGATGAAGAAGGAACAGAAATCAGACCATGTTGTTTTCTTTAGACCTTGGGAGCAGCATAGTTCCCAGACAGCCTTCCCTTTTAGAAATTCTCTGCGTTCATTTACAAATTGTTTATCAACAAACTCAGAATTTCCACCCTTTCATAGAAGACTTGCTGGTTTTCTGATGCAAAGCCAGTAACGCCTGCTCATATTAAACATTAGTAGTAACAAATGGCTGCCTATCAGGTTTCATTTATAAATGGTTTATTTATCAACAAACTCAGAATTTCCACCCATGCGTAGAAGACTTGTTGGCTTTCTGATGCAAAGCCAGTAAGGCCTGCTCATATTAAACATTAGTAGTAACAAATGGCTGCCTATCAGGTTTTTATCCCCTATCAATCTGTGTGGTATCTGGACATCTTCTGGAAGGCAGATTTCTCACCCTGCTGCGCTTAGGGTGCCCTGAACCCAGCGCTCACAAAAGCATCATGGCCACAGGCACGCTCAGGGCTGTCCGTTTCAGGCATGGGTACTGGATGCTCAGAAAACCAATCTCCTGCATTAATTACAGGAATGAGGCAATATTAAGGTAAGTCCACTGCCTTGTGATGCCTCGCATGGCATTGATGCTGAGAAGGGTGTGCTCAAGGGATAGACTTAGATGTAACCGATTTGATACTGATTTGGGTCTCCTGTATTGCAGTGACCCCAAATTAATAATACTCAGCTTTAGATCCTTTTTTTTTTTTTTATATATCTTTAAGATGGATGTTTGGGAAACATGTATCAGGAAAAAAATGGGATTGCTAATAAAAGGAAAATTAGCAGGCATCACTGACAGTCCCACAGCAGATAACAAAAAGAGAATAAAGTTGCTGACATAGAAGGAGGTGAAAATATTTGTAGTAAATCAGTTAAGCGTTAAATTCTTGAAAAGTCATAGTTTCTCTGGTAAGAATGTGTTCCTTTTCACACAGCCTGTGGAAAAGTTTAAATGTGTTTTAAGTGGTTTGCGAGCCACACCACAGTTCCTGCCACGGTGGGTGAAATTCGGGTTCTCCAGCTCCATTTGGGCTGTCGCCTCCTGGGTGAGATCTTGACAGGTTCTGTATTGATTTTTTCCCTGCACAAACACCAGGCACCTTTTCCCCTTCTCATTTATAGTCCGTCTCCACAGAAGTCAATCAAATGGTCTTACCTATAACTCACTTCAAACGCTTGCTAACTTCAAAAACACCAGTTCAAAGAACTCTGGTTTATTTGCTGGTTTTGCAGCAGTTACAGCCTAAATAATTAGCTAATACCTTTTAAATATGTGTTTTAAAGATTATGGTTTAAATCCCCAAACTGTGTCATCCTTTGGAAACAAGTCTCCTTAAAATTGCAGAGCAAGCATAAATTACAGAAAGGCTCCAGATGGTCCAGTAGTTTGCTGTTTATTTACAGTAAGCTGGATCCTTCCCGTCAGCCTTTTATCTCAGAAAATACAGTCAGTTAGCAAAAGGCGAGGGGTTTTCTGTGAGCTCTGTAAGGTATTTGAGTCCTTTTACCAACCTGCAAGTGAAAAAGCTGCCTTGGCCGATCCAGTGCCCTAAAACCAGATGTGAAAAGCCCAATGAAGGCTGAGCTCTCGCCTGCGCAGGCACCCCAGGCAGCGTTACCATCCGACGGAGCCGACAACATCTGTGTCACATCACCCTGAGCCAAGGGAAGAGCTGCCAGTGGGGGTCTGTTGGTAAAACACCTCTGAATTTTTTATGATTATCTTTTTTTTGCCCTTGACTCTTTGTTTTGAGGATCGTGACAACAGCATTTTACTATTTTGCGATCTGTGGCTTTGAAGGTAGGACTACAAAAGAGATTTGACTGAAATATTTGGGATATTTGCAGCTCTCACATCTCTAACATGGCTTGACTCTGCTTTCTGATCTTTCCCAAATAGTCAGAGTTTTCACCGATCACAGATGTTGCCCTAAATCAGAGAAAGCCCCATTGTCCATCTATACCAAGATCTATAGAGAACATCTTTTTGAGTGTCCCGGTACATTTTTTGTCAACTGTGTTTTTCTTGTATGCTTGTTTGTGCTCCAGCTGGGCCTTCTGTGCCTTGTACAGAGAAGCAAACTCTGCCAGCACGTTACATTATTTATAAGGCAGAGATGCTATCAGATCTCACTCAGGTTGGAAGAGACTCTGCTTTCAAATAATTATAGAATTTACATTTATGTAGTGCCTCTCAGGGAGACCTTGAAGCGCTGTGTCGAGTGTCAACATGAAGCTAGGATTGTTAGTTCGCTGCTGAATAGAAATAAAATCAGTCGGAGGGGGATAGGGAGTGAATACCCCATTGCTGGCGGGCTGCCAGAGATTGTGAGGAGAATTTAGGTGGAAGATATAACTATCTAAATTGGAACTTAAGTAAGAGAGCAGGCCTGAAGCGATCTGTAGAAAGAGCGCTGGACTCATACGTGAGCAGTGTGGACAGAGTCCCAGTTTTATTTTTCATCTAAAAGAGTTATTAATGGCTGCATAGTTCCTTATGCCAAGCAAACCGAGACTTTTAAGTCCAGTCTACAAGCCAGAATAGGCAGTCACCTGGTTTGGACGGGAGGAGGGCTTCACGTGGCGTGGGGTGAGTTCAGGGGTCCCTCTGCGAGTTAATTGCGACCGCTCACATTGGGCTCTTTCACATCACGTCTATTAATGTAGCTTTCCAGTTTTAGCCACCACTTGGCATGTTTCTGGCTTCTCAGCAGGGACAAGCACAAGCTGCAGTTTCCTCCAAAGTTCATTTTATCAGGATGTTTGTAACATATGCCTGTCTCTGGGAATGTGTTTGTTGGAAGGAGGGTGTTCTGGAAGCATGTGAAAGATCCATATTTTAAGTGTAAAGCCTAGTGGAGAACTTAATTTTAGTGCATTTGCAAGTGGAAGAAGAGCTCTACTTGTTCTTGCTTTGGCACAATGCAACACGTTAGTTAAGCAGTTTGGAAAAGTAGATTAACTTAGTGGAGAGGTCCCAAGTAACACCCTTTTTTCTTTTTCTTTGAAAAATCAATTTTATGCAGGAGGCTTTAAAAGAAGAAAAAGGGGTGCGGGGGAAGGCCCAGCAATGCCTGGAGTGGGATGTCAAGACAAGAGCTGGTAGGGCTCAGGGTCTGGTGTGAGAGAAGTTGTGTTCCTGCTGTAGAGCCTGTTTCACTGCTCCACTCCTGTGTGGCCACAGTTCTCATAGGAATATCTGAGCAGGAGTGTCTTCATCTGATGTGATCAAAATACGTTTGGTTACTACTTTTTGAAGACTCATATTGTGGCTGATATAAAAGATTCCGATTTAAGATCATGAGGGACCTTTCTGTTTGGTGCAGAACAAACAAATACGAGGGACAGTTTGAGGAGAGAACAGTCTGGGGGCTTCATTCTGAGAAGATGTAATTTTGAAAGTTGGCTAAATGAGCTGTGATATTTTTGTTGATAATTTCTGATCAGATTTATAACTAGTGACTTTTTAAAGCATACAGAACTCCCAAACTCTGCAAATTAATATTGTACTGATGGACTTGCTTGAACAAACATAATAAAAAATGTGCTCTCTGTCACGGCAAGCTGAAAAAGCAGATGGCAGTCGGAAGCTGAGCAGCATACAGAAGTTTGAAATTTTAAATTAAACCAATTTGAAGCTTTGTTTGTGCCTAAGGCAAGCTTTCCCCTCAGATGAAGGAGAGTGGCTAGCTGAACTCTTTTACATGGGCTCTGGTTTTGAAAAGGCTGCTGAAGGATTTGAAATCCTCTGCGAACTATATCACTGTATTAGTCTGGGCTAACCGTGGAGCAAAAATATGAAATTCAGGTTGGTCCTGAACAGGAAGCCTTTCCAAAAATGCAAACTTATGTAATGAGATGGGTACAGAAGAGGGGCTTCTGCTTTTACACAGCGTGCCATAAATATTCAGATTATGTCATATGTTTCCTGTGCTCTGAAGATATGTAAAAAAATAACTGCAGAAAGAAAGAATCCTGAAGCAGACATACACACCGTGTTGTTCTGCTACAATAAATCAGCTTGCGCCTTGATTTAAACATCATGAACTGTCTTGACTTTTCTGTAAGCTCACAGGACATCATGGAGTAAAGCAGGGAGGCTGGTCCCTGGGCAAAATGTTCTCCTCTGTATCTAAGAGTTCATTAGTAAGATGGGATAGGCTGGACCCTGAGGTCCTTATTTTTACTTACTCAATACTCTCCCAGATTTTAATGAGACCTTTACCTGAATAAAAATTATGTTTTATCCCAGGCCAGTAAGACTGCTGTCTTCTGCAGAATTGTAAGCCTTTTTCTGCTGTCTCCTAGCTTTTTGGTAATTGTGACTTCTTTGTAGCTAACCAGCTTTGTGTAAGGACCCTTGGAGCAGGTCTCAGGCTTCTGCTTCATGGCCACCGGTTGCTACATTCATTCAGTGGTGGAGTTATTTTATTTCTGCTGGTTTGTTTTTTGGCCTCTCCTCTTTGGATATCATCCCATTAAATTGCAGTTGTACTCATCTGTTGCCTTGAGCTCTACCAAACCTGCTGCTGATTGTTTGTGTGATTCCTACCCCGATCAGCAGTGCTAAAATCCCAGTCCCAGAGATTTGGTTAGCCCCTGAACCCTCAGACCTGCTCGGAGGTGATGGGTGTGCAGCTGGTTTTGAGAGGATGCATACATGCACAAAAGGGAAATACTTCTTTTGGCAAAGCACAAGAGTCAAGAGGTGTTAAAGGAGAATCAGTTTAATGACTTCTAATTCTGCAGAAAGAAAAAAATTACTTCAGAGTTCTCAAAAGATGGCTGAATTCTCAGCCAGCCTTTTAAATGAGTGAGTCAGCGTGTTCTTTGCTCCTTCTTTAGGGGTGCGGGCCTGCTGCTTATCCATTTGGTCAGGATGAGTGGTTTGTGCTGCAATAAGCATTCACCTGGAATCCACTGTCAGTATAAACTATGCCTTTATCCAGGAGAGTAGGTGTTGAAGTCACTGGAAATGTAGCAAACTCAACTATATTGAAATACCAGCTATAATTACTGCAGTTCTCCTGAAGAGAAGTCTAAAGGAGAAGAATGTAATGCCCAAACTTAGTGCTCCACCCCGTTCTGTTGGACAGGCCAGTGTAACATCAGTGTGGCTACGGGATGAACGCAAGCATTGGCTGTGCAGGGGAGGGACTGCACCTGGTTCCCCTGTCAAGCACCTGGGTTAGACAAGTTGCTGCTTTGCTTATTGATTACAGGAGCCTGTGATGTTGTTTTAGCTGCAGATTGAGCCCGTGCAGATCAGCAGCATTGTGTCACAACGCATTCACACTTAGAAAGGGGGACATGTGGGTTACAGGCTTAATTAGACTTTTTTCCCGAATTTTTACTCTGTATTATCAAACACACCAGGTTTTACAAGTTTGTACATAGGCAGCCTGAATTGCTGAAGCCTACAGCTCTGTCTGTGAGCCACTGCACGGTAGTGGAGCTGTGAGCTTCTGCTCCTGGCACTGTGCTTGTGCTGGTAAGTGAGTGATTTCTGAAGTGCAGTGGACTTGGTGGGCTTGAGCAGTTGTGTGCTGCCTGTGCAGTGCTGGGAGGCTGCGGAGGCTGCAGCAGGACTATGCCAGTGACCTTCGTGGCAGTGCGCAGCGTGTCATTCCCGGCAGTCACACGCAGTTGCCTTCTGCTGTGTTGTCTTTGGTGGTGTACTGATTTATGCTGAAAAGCTTGCTGCAGATGATAGGTCACCGCTGCTATTAACGTTTTTCTAGTGCTTAACCACTCGTTCTTCCTTCTGATGCAGTTTCTTTTGCATCCTACAGGTCAGAGTGCAGGATGCAAAGAGCAGTGGACCTATTGCTTAGTGTCATCAGCATATACAATACATGCTTCCCTGACCACTGATTATTATCCCTGCTAATGCCCGGGGGTCCACTGTAGCAAAGCACTTGGCATCACTGCCAGCTGCACTAACTGCCAACCAGCTGGCAAAGGACAGGGGAAGGGAACTAAGAAAGGGAGAGAGACCACACGTAGAAAAAAAGATATTTTAGAGCCAAGTACATTCTTTTTGACTGTACGGCTCCAGAGAGATCAGTGTGGCTTTTTTAGTAATAATAAATAAATATAGCTCATGGACAAAACAGAAACTGCGTTTGACTTTCCCTTCATCAATAAATTCCAGTGGCTCCATCTGGCTTTAATGGTCTTACTCTTTTTGAGGACTATCTGTAGAAATTACAATTAAAAATGGGCAGAGAAAGAAAATTGCCCTCTTGCTGCTTTTCTTTTACTCTCTTGCTCTCTCTCAGCCTGCAGTTGGAAGAGCTGCTGCATGCTGGTGAGTGTAATGGGCCCAATGCAGCTGTGTGGTACCCCGAGCTCTTGGAGGCTGGGAAAGCCACAGCCCAGGGACCAGCTGCTCTTTCGGGAGCTTCTGCTGCTATTCCCACTTTTTGGTCAGTTTCAACATTCTGTACGTTGTCCTATAGGATTTTTAAAAATCTTCCTGTCTGGAAACTACGGAAGGAAGAAGCTGGACATAACAGTCCTGATGTTTCCAGTGTTGGACATCCGGATTAGGGTTTGGACTGAGAGGCATGTCTTGAGCTATTGGGATTTGCCCTTCTTGCATGGAGCATTGTGAGGCCTGAGGGTGAAGCGATATATGGGATGTAGAGTTCAAATATTCCCCCAAAAATGTATGTAAAGCCATAGACTCCTGGAGCCAGTGTTATAAGTTTGCCTTCCAGTATGAGCTGGGAGGTTTATATGGAGATATTGGAGTATCGTCTCAGATACCACTTTCCAGATACGTGGACATGGACTTTTCTTGCCTTCTCTCCTTTTCTCAGTTTCTCTCCTTTTCTCTGATAGGCAAACCACCAGGTCCCAATCCAGCTGGGAGGCCACTGATCTAGTCTAGCAGAGCAGTACGTGGGTATCGGTTGTGTCAATTTGAATTTCAGTGAGAGGGAGACCAGCTGGTGTAAAACTACTCCTTGACTCCAGTGGAGCTATATATCTCACCTAAGCTGAAGATGTGTACCATTAAGTGGCTCTGGCTTCTCCAAAGGCTCTTACACACATCTTGGATTTAGGTATATCTGCAGATCTTTGATTTAGGTGTATCTTGAATACAAAGAATCAGAAATCAGCTCTGTCATTAAGTTGGATGTTATGTTGCCACTGCTACTGGGCATTTGTGTGATGAATTAACCTGGCTAATGTAGCACTGGGCGCAGACCCCTCTGCAAGGCTGTCTTACAGGCTCTATAGGTATAAACACACTTACAAGTGTAGTAGCCTAAAGGGATAAATCTTCAGATGTGTTTGCATCTGGCTTCCCTTGGAAATCCAGATTTAATTATCTTCAGATAATTAAAAATAATATATCAATACACTGCAATATGAATAAGAAGTGCAGGGGTTTGTGAAGCCTCAAACACCTTTATTGTGTCTTGATAGATGCACGTGCTACGGGCTGGCGTGCGCGCACTGAGCCAGCTCTGCATACCCGGGTAATGATGTATCAAGTTTCCCGTGTAACAACTCCCCTGCCCCCAAAATGGTAGCTATTTCTTCTTTCTTTTGTGTGTCAGGAATATGTGATTTTGTTGTCAGCACATTTTTTGTAATGAAAAGCAAATGGTATCCAATATGTCTGGAAGAAAATGTGCAAACAACAGCAAAATTATATGTTGTTAAAAAAAAAAAGATATGTAACTTGTTTGCTGTCAATACAGCTCTTAATAACAGAGTACAAGGAAAATGTATCCAGTGTTCACTGCATGAGTGCAGTGGTCTGTGTAGAATTGGAATATATATATATCTGTATTTAAAAAACTATACCCTGAGAAATTAAGTTGCGAATATTGGATACACATCTGCAACATTTCATAGATTCAAGATTGTGTGTGGACTTCATGAATAAGGACTTGGTTCTGTAAAAGATGTACAAATTGAAAATCCCCAGCTGGCTTCTTCAAAGAGAAGACATAGACAGCTCCCTGAAATTACTGCTCTGCAATTTGCTGTAATTTTAAGTTCAGACATGGAGAGTAATGTCCTAAACCACAAGTCTGATCAAGGAAAAAGCCAAACCAAAAAAATCAGTATATTTGTGTGTATGCGTGTGAGTGTAGAATAGGTATGGGACGAGCCTTCCGTGGTTTTTTGCAGTATTCCATTGACTTTCTCCAAGCAAGTAGCCACTATATAAAATTTGTTCTCAAACTGAAGTTGATTTTAAGTGCCTGTGTTATTCACTGTAAGTTGGGAAATGGATTTTTTTCCAAAAGCTTTCTCATTCGAAGAAAGATTATAGATGGTTTGCTATTCCTATTGCCAGTAGAATTGATTGTTCTTTCTTTGAAATCAGCTAGAAGACATCTGGGGTAAAATCTCTGTGTTTCTGAACACAGCAAAATTCCCATTGACTTCACAAATGTCAGATTCTCCCCAAATATGAAAACCTACTGCTTGCATCCAGTCTACATATTTTACACGAAGGTCTAGTCATGCTAAACCTTGCTCGTGTGGTGACTTTCTGCAAGAAGTGAATAAAAAGGAGAATGAATACTTGAAAGGAAGCTCATGGGCCTTGATTGAATGACTGTCCATAAATATTTGATGCCAATATTTGTCCTGCTCTTGCAGAGACTCTTAAAGAGCTTTTCCTCTGTGATCTTCACTTGACTATTTTCTCCTTCCTTCTCCCTGCCTGTTGGATGGTTCATTTCTGTTCCAGTTGTGAAAATTTACGTCTCAAAAGTGGAACTACCCTTAAAAATTATGACAGTTTAAAAAAAGATAAGAATCTGTAGGCTGTTTGTAGGAGCATGTTTTTAATAAAAAGCTATTAAACTCTGTTCATATGCTACTAATACTTCTCAGTATAGCAGAGTTTCAGATAATTACCCCCAAAACTGTCCACGTTTCACACACATCTACGAGTTAATTGGGGTTGTATTTGATTCCTTGTTTATAAAAACATGGTAGGTATGAAGGTTTCTCTCCTTACCCCTGCTGGAAGCCAACATACACCCCTGTGATAAATTCAGCTGGGAGGGTCCACTCCAGCTCATCTGCACCTTCACTGGGTTGCCTGCTGCTATCTGAGGCTTTGTTTGTAGCCTCTAATTCTGATCGTGCCTACATAAAGCGAGGCCTTACAGCCCTTAAAGGATTCCCCAGGCAATAAGGTTATCTGTAGTAAGCAATTAAATACTGCCCAAGACTTTATTTGAAAATAATTTTTATAAATCTAATTTTCAGGTATAACATTCAGCCTGGGACAGCCACAGAGTCTAGCTGTTGTTACTGCTGTTTGACACTGTTGTAACCCATTAACTTCAATAATGGCAGTCCTCATTTACACATTCGTAGTGTGCACTGAACTGCCTGGAAGCTGCAGCCAGGGGGGTGATGCTTGGCTGCTCTTTGCTGCTAGAATAAACCACGTAAACAGACGGTGCTGAAAAAATGAGCACAAAGGTGGCTACTACCAGTGAGGAGCAACCTTGCTCGCTTTAGTATTTTGCTTAGTTATCTCTGCTGAGATTTTACATGCAGGATTATGTTGAGGAGTGAACAATTGCATAACTGTAGTTAATATTTTTTTGCAGCTGTGGAACAACAGTGAGGGGGGAACAACTGGAGTGTAGTTTCAGCCCTGCTGTAGCAAGTATTGGCCTCACAGCTCCCATTAAGCTGACAAGGGATGCACACCTAATGGTCCATAGTAATTAGTAAGGTGCAAGAGGGAATTTGGATCCACAGTATTTTTTAAAATAATTTTTTACTTTTATTTATTTGAATAGTTTTTTGGCATCTGAGGCTGGCTGTTGGATATATTTCTGGGGAAGTCAGAGCTTTTTGGTGAGAGCAGCTCACGTGAAACATTGAAGTGTTTAATGTTTTTTGCAAGACTTTGCTACAGTTGGTGGCCTTCCCAATCAAGAATGACATTAATGAGGGAACCGGTCTTAAGGATGCGTGCCATTTCCCAGTGAATTGAATAATATCTATACACATACTCATTTGAAATGTACAAATGCAAAAATGTGAAAATTAATTCAGAATATCTTTGTGATCATTTTTGAATAATTAAAAGCTCTGTCATAGGGCCTTTCATTTCTTGATTCAACCACTATGACCACTTTTTTTTCCATGGTAAATTGTATAGCGACCTTAATCTGTGATACTGAAAGAATAGACATTTAAATCAAAATAAGCGTAAGGGGGGAAAAAAAGGAGCATATTAATTGCTCCTTCTTCCTACACAGTTTCTCTGGTTCTCTTTCCTTCAGGCATTCCTTGCATAAAAATATCCATTCACCAACTGTTCACCAACTGTTCCTCTGCTCATTGCCCTACCTTAGATTTCATTTTAAGACACCAGTGAATATTTGCTCTTCAGTCTCACAGTCTTTGAAGTTTTCTTCAGGTTTTTAAAGGTAGCAATTTGAGGATATACCAAACAGCAACAGTGCATTAATGAGTGCTTTCCGGAAGAGGCTTAGGTGTTATTAAACTTCGGCTTTTATGAAACTGTTACTAGAAATGTCGCACAGATTAACCAAACTGCCAGCAGCGTATTCCTCACTTTAACATCCCTCAGTGTTTTAATTCCTCTTGCTCCTATCCTTCAACTTGTGGCACTTTCCAGCTGTGTCCTTCCTCATCATAAGATCAAGCGGAGCCTTTTCAGGCTTGGCGTTTGGTTTGTGGGGGGAGGTGTGGGCAAGACAGGAGGAGAGAAGATCGTACTGAGACGCTTTTCCAGCGTCACATTCGCCTCTTGGTTTTGAATGCTGTTTGTTTTGTCAGCGGTGAAGAGCCAGAAGAGGGGGTTTGCGGGCTTCGCGTGGGCTCTGTCTGCAGCTGGGTCCCTGGGCAGCCCGGGGATGAGCCGCAGCAGTGGGCATCGCGGGCAGCGCACCCGCTTCCTCTGCTGGAGTTAGGAGTGGGACAGGACACAGTGCAGGGACCAGGGCTGGGAGGACCCTCTGAAAAAGCCTGCAGAGCTTTTGATGGGAATGGACTCCAAATCCCACCCTGTGCCCCATTACTTATATCCTGGTTTTCCTATAGCTCTTTACATTGCTTTCCCCTTCAGAAGCAGAGAAGTGGATTGAAAACTCAGGCTGTATCTATAACCATTAAAGTAGATGTTCAGCCTATAACAATGAACTCCTGCAACTACCTACTAAATTATGCACCAACAGACCAATTCCTTGAAGGCTGTGGAAAAGTGTAATAAATATCCTCTGTTACCAGCCAGGGGGGTTGACTCTGCAGTTTCTTTTCTCATTTCCACGTGGTGGGCCAGGTGGCCTTCTCCTGGAAGGTAGCAGAGATAAACAAGGCATTTGGGAGGCGGCATTAGTTACTTTTTCATAGCTTTCTATTGAATTTCTAGGGGAAAAAAAATATCAGAAGTGAAATATGCTGTACACAAACCTGTTTCTTTTTTCTGGGAATGGGGCTGGAGTCCTAGCCTTAAGAATTATGAAGTCACGCAAATTATTAGAGCTGTGCTTGAAAAAGGAGGGGAAGAGGAGCAGATGCTGGCTGAACTGCCTGCTGAATCATTCCTTTTTTTCTGCCCTTTTGTTTTTAGGGACTCCATCATCATTTAGATACCTGTAACAGCTTGTCTTCTAATAATAATATAGGCACAGGAACTGAGTGAGACCTGAGGTCCACTTCTATTCCAGTATCGTGTCTCTGACAATATTCATTACAGCCTTTAGTAGGGGAAAATGTGAGACCTGTGCAGGAGGGAGATACGGCATAATGTGATTCCATGCGTGGTCTCCTTTGGATCTATAACACTTAAAGACTGTCCTAACCCCTGAGGTACACGGTTTTATATCCCTTCAGGTTTTTTTTGCTGTCATTAATTATGACAGCGCTGGACACTGAGTGGACGCAATTGTTGTTTCTGTGGATTTTCTCCTCTTTACATCTCTTGAGACATGTGATCTTGCATCTTGTTTGTCTGAGTGAAACAGGACATGCTCCTTACTAACAGGTGAATTATAGGGGCATGAAGGGACATTGCAAAAGGACTGACATGTCCCCTCCTCATTACTCTTTATGTCTGATTATAAATAACCCAGGTTTTATGATGGAGCCCAGAAGAACTTACAGAGCAAGTATGTGAACATTTTGTTGTGTCTTTTAACTCTGTGGATTAGTTTGGCCAATTTCAATATATTTCCTTATCTCTCTAACATAGGGGCTTTTATAGAGCCCCTCAAAGGAACATTAATATGCTCCACACAGAGATTATTTTATGTGCAGAATGAAATCCCTTGCACCTGTACTTTTTCATCCATTGTTTTTAAAGCCCCAATATACACTGGTAATTTTGGAAAGCTGTTAGAAGAATAGGTGGGATTTGCTCATAAATCAGCTGTGCTTTGATCTAGCTGTTTGCTTCCTTAAGGCGCTCTAAAAGATGATAATATTTCAATATTTTTTATTTTCCCCAGCATCCCACTTTCACAAGCGACATAGGTGTGTAAGAATCATCGGGTTTTATTAGGCTCAGATTTCTCTTCCAGTGTTTTCTTTCACCTTTTGATTAGCAATGCTTTGACGTGTCTGTATTGAGGTTTTGGATGCACCCCATTATTGAACCGTGTTCTCTCACAATGACTTAGTACAGTCATTTAAGTTCTCCGTGCTTAAAGTTGTAAGTGGCAAATGTAGATTCTGTAATGAAATACAGAAAATGTTGCTGTAATATTTGAGATGCTTCAATTTGGAGAACAGAGCAGACAGGGTATGGAATTTTGGTTTTATGTCTTGTAGTGCTCTTTGTGCTTGTTCCATGAGTCTGGTAACAATATACTGTATTGTGCCACTTTGATTTAGAAGAAGCTTTACTCCAGGAGTGTAATTACCCTTTCTTTAGCATTAGTTCATTCTTGGTACGTGGGGAACTGTTCCCATATTTCTTCTTTTGTCCTTGTTGGCGCTTTCTTATGTGACTTTTCTCTCCGTTTGTATGATCTCTGACCCTAGTGATGCACAAGTCGTTTCTGAGTCAAAACTACAGATGAACACTGTTCAGAACAGCTGCAGAAAATACTCTTTGCTTCGGGAACTGTTTGATGCCATACTCCCTAGGGAAAGATGTTTGTTTCCCAAAACAAGAACAAAATCTTGCTGCGAGCAAAAGAGATAAAATATTAAGCATCATTTTACCACTCGTAAAGAATAAAAATAATTTAAGTCTGGACTTGAATTACTTCAGCAAAGCATGGATTATTTTTCAGGTTGAGTGTGCACTCTGCAATTTAAAACACAGTTGAATATTCAGAATTTTTTTTCATTCATCATTTCAAAATGCATCAAATGTATTTTTTTTTTTTTTTAACCAAAAAACGTGCTTAACATTACATTTTCTGAGGCTGGTGTTGGCTTCTAATGGTGAGTCAGTTTGTCCTTTATCAGAATAGCAACACATGGCTAAACTAACATAAACTCCTTCAACTGTCTTATGCATGTGGTTGGTCTGCTAGCGTTTGTGTTGAATGGCAGAGAGGTGATGAGAATGCAGCCACCGTTTCGTGCAGGTTTCCATTACAGCGTTGGATTTCAGCAACATCCCTCCTCACCTGCGCTATTCCCCTGTAACCTAAAAGTAAAAAAAAATCTGTTTCAACTCTGGCTGGCTGGATCGTTGTTGGCGAGGAGTATCCTTTCAGATAACCTCAGCAAAAGCAAACAGGTTCTTTGGAGATAAAAAGCCTCCACATTTGCTCTTTAATTGTTACTTTCACATGTTATTTAATGCTTCTGTATTCCCTTCTTGCAGCCCATCCAGTTACTGAGTTATATCACGTATGAATCACAAACCGATGATGGGTCCTGCCATTCCAATGGCATCTTCCAGGTCTAGATGCAGACACAGTGCGAACATCCCCCCAGGGAACGTAAGATGCTCCTGATTCATGACTGAGCTCCGGGATGCCATCTGCAGTTCCCAACACTCCTTGCCCTTTCAGGGCAGCCACACTTCCAGCATGGAAAGTTAATCATATCTGTCTCAAACTTTTCTTTCCAAAGTCGGTAATTCATCACCGTGGCCCACAGAGTTCAGCATTTTGGCTGAAAGCTGTTTTGATAAATTAGTTACGGACTCTATTCGGTAGTTGTTTGAAAAGTAAGAAAGTTTTGTGCCAAATGGGGAGAAGATTTCAGTGCAGATATGTGACAAGATGCATGAGGACCTAATGCAAATATGGATTATGGTTTCTTTGGCTGTCAGCATTGCCTTGAAATTGTGATTCTTCCTGATTTTTTAATTGTTTTTAGAGGCTGCCATTGATGTGACATTCACTTGATTCAATTTGACTGCAGCTTGCATGTTTTGAAAGTTTTATTATGAGCCAACACTGCCTGGATGTGCCGACTGCCTATTGAGTTATCTGCCATCATCTTCTTTCTGGCCAGTCCTGAGAAAGAAGTAATAGGTTGCCACATCAGTTTATTTACAGCGATAAGGTATGATTTTAGCTGCTTTCTGGGTTTGCTTCTAATTTCCTTCCCAATTCTCTTAACATTCACTTTCATTAATATGATACAAAACCAGACCATCATCTCGGGGTCCTTTTTGTCATCTTAATGAAAATGAAACTATAACAGTGATACACTTCCAGTGCAAGGTGATTTGACTGCAGTAGGGTAGGCAATTACTACTGCATTAACATATCCACGTTACGTTAATGATGGAGTGCCAGGCTTGCTATCAGGAGGCTATGGTTTACTTTTGTCTTGCATGCAGAAAGGCATCATTAGAGTTCCATAATGAATAATAGAAATCAGAGAAGAAAAAAACCTATTAGGGTATTTTATCTATCTTCTTGCCAATATAAAATTCCTTTTTTTCAGTACATGTTCTACAGTTGTGTTCTTTTTCCTGACAAAATGTCTGCGTTAAAATTCCTGAATAACTCTCTGTGGGAAATGTGATCCAAGTGCTGTTAGGATCAGTGGCAGGACTCCCACTGATTTCAGCAGCAGTTGAATCAGGACTGTAAAGACTTGAACACGTCTTGGTAGGTAGCTTTTTCCAAGCAACGTTTTAATCTATAAATCAGTAGGAAACGTACAGGGTCTCTCCGTTCATGTACTGTAGCTATAGAGCATTTGTGGGACTGCGGTGGTTGCTGGATTTAGGCTAATAGAAGGCAGATGGAATGCAAGTGATGCTACCCATGTTGCCTATTGATAATTCATTATTTTTTCACCTTCAGAAAATATTTTCAGATCTATTATGGTAAAAAAGGCAACAGATATTTATTTTAAAATGTCTTTCTGCATGGGTTACAGCTTTATTTCACAGCTACTGTTCTATTTTTTACTTACGAAGACAAGACATCATGGAGAGAAGAGGATCCCAGATGCAGACAGCCTTCCCTTGTGCTGCTCCTCTGTCAGCAACATCCAGAGGTTGTGAAAGGTTATCATAATTTCTGCAATATCCAGAGGATAATTTTGTGAAAGCAGGGCAATTCTTATTTTTCATCTGTGTAACCTTTTGGGGGAACCGTGTGTGGGTTTTGTCATTAGTCTTGCTCTTTGAACCCACTGATTTCACTTGCCAACATGGGGCCCTTTTATGCAGCTTTTCTGCTCTCCTTGCGAAGTGCCTCTGTCTTGCTGTGCTCCATATTCTGTACCATAAGCTGAGCGAGAGCTGTGCCACTCCTCATGTTTTCCTAATGTGCAAAAGTCCAGTGTGTACCCCTTTTCAGTGTGTTTCAGGAGTCCTGAGAACAGGCAGTGCTTCCTGCATGCTTAAAGGTGAAATCCCACCTATAATTTAATTCTGCCCATCTTTCATATCCCTAGATTACATGATACTATATACTTGCTAGGTCAGGACACGGAGAATGATACAGAAAGGGGCAACTTTCAGATAGCTCAGTGAAGACTGGAATGAATAAGAGTGTTTTATGCCAGAAGAACCTATTAACTGCAGGGAACAACACTGGGCTGTCTGTCCTGCATGGAAAAAGCCACCTATGAATGCTAAAGTATGCAAGAGCTGCAGCAGATGTCTGTGATTTAGAGATTTGAATAACTCTTATACTTGCCAATAGCTCTTATGTGCAGGGATTATCCACCCTCTCACGTAAAATATGGTTTATAAAATGTGGAGTGTTAGGGAAGATGGGGTAACCTTGAGCAGTGCTAAAGCTCCTGAGACAGGGGACAATAGATGGTTTCGGTGGTTGACTCTCCAACCCTCTCTTATTAGAGCTGTGCTCACTTTCAAGATTTCTCAAAGTCTGGCATAGCAGCCTGACTGCAAATCACCCTAGGTAAAGAAAATGTCCTCTGACTTTGAAATTGTTCCATAAGCTTCGCTGTTTCTGGTTTTGCCATCCCAGGTGGCAGTTCTCCCCCCAGAATAGGAATGGTTGGCATGGGGTGTGGTTGTGTGGGTAGTAATTTTTACTAAGGTGATAAATAATGGATAGGTGCACAAACAGGATCTTTACGCTGTCAGATGTAAAACATTACAGGCTATAATATTGCTGTTAGGCTTTTTGGCTGAGATCAAGTGTAGTGTCAGCTTTGGTTTATATATCTTCCAAAGCAGCCTCACAACAGGTTCAGAGGTTGTGAAAACCTATTCTTGTGTTGGTCTTTTACTTTGTTCTTTTTAATGGTTTTAACAGAGAATGTAGTTATTTAAGAAAGTATAGGTGTTGATCCTTCATATGCTAATAAATTGACATTTACAAACAAGAAACATATATGTCAGTAACCAGATCAGTAACTGTAAAATAATTTCTATTTATCTCATCTACTAATATCACTCAAAGAAGGCCTCGGGCTTCCAGACAGCAATAACATAAATACCAATTTAAGTGGTCTAGTCAATAAAGTGCACCGCACACACACTCCAAATGTAATTAGTTACTCTGTTCTGTTCCCTTTGCGTTACCTATGGATTACGTATATGGATTAGGCCTTCCAGAAATGTTCCTCTCCTGCTCTTTTCCCCTCACTATAAATCAGCCAGGTCAGGAGGTAGTTCCCACCTTTGGGTGGGAATCATTTGCTTACAAATGTACCTTCTCCACCAGGCGCTGCCACCCCCAGTCTAGGGAATTTCCCCAAGGGAAATCCGGTTTTAGTGCATGTTAGTACTTACCTGAGTGTGCAGGAGAGGGATCTGGATATCCTATTAGGATAACATACAAAAATTGGAGTCATACTGAGATTACTTTGGAACTCTTACTCCATTTAAAAAATTCAGGGACCAATTTCTAATTATGTTTCTTGCATGTCAGAGCTACAGCTTTTCCACCATCAGACGGGGAGCGAGGCAGCGTGAGACTGCCCGCCTTTCTTTGTAGTTTGCTGATGGGGAATGTTAACCTCCTCCTTCTCCAGCGCTTTCAAACTTGAGGCTAATTATCAACAGGGGTCCATGTTGCATTTCTTCTAAAGCAGATTTCAAGGCCATGAAATCTAACATAGCAAGTAGATGAACCTTAAAGGAGGTTAAAAAAAAAAGATGAAAAGAATGTGTAGCGTAAGTTTGATTTAGCAGAAATAGGTCTTTCAAGTTTTGTTTGCTTACCTTAGCAGACACATATAAGCCAAAAACACACAGCAGACTGCAAAAATAATGAGCTGGAAAACAATATGCCATTGAGGGGAGCGAATAGTTAGAACTGGAATGAAAAAGTCTCCCTTTCCTGGGCTTGTATACTGTGCTGTACTGCTGTACTATGTAAGTTTAATCTTTGGAACTGGAAAACTGTGAAACTAGTGTTGGTGTACTAGTGCAAATCTTGTAGGCCATATTACCTCATTTTCAAGTAAATTTAATGGCAGAAATTTTGACAAACCATACCCTGTTGAGACCTGCAGTTGCATTAGAATGGAAATATTTTGTGGAATTGGTTGAATTTGCCATTATTTAATGTAAGAGAAATCTAGGGAAAGATGTTACGATGTCTAAATATCTCATTACAAAGTTTTTGGAACAGAAGGTCTTGATTTGCATTTATAATTGTACTTTCATTTAGAATAGTTTTCTAATTTTATGAAAGTGGAAGACTCAAAACATGGAGCATTTTGCTGATTGTATGAAACGGTCTTTTCTGTAGAACTTTCCTGCACTGAAAATTTCAAAATAGGGAAGATTTGCTCTTAACTGAGATGAAGCTGAATTTCAAAATTTGTCGGTATATCAAAACACGGATCTTTTGCAGAACTCAATTTGTAATGTAGAAATAAGAGAATATGGTAAATACACCTCACTCTTGTTAATCACCATCAGGTAGAATTTTAATAGAATAAAAATACATAGAATGTATGATTTATTTCACTGCAGATCAGAGGAATGGGTAGGTGACAGGCAGCACATCTGCTCTGCCAGGGTGTTCCAAACAGACTGAGGAACAGCTAAGGCTGTACACCCTGCAGTGCCTGTGTGCTTGTACTGAAAGTGCCATAAACGCAGGGAAATTAGATACAGAAGTAACATGCAAAATCATCTGCTGTGCCACTTGCTCATTCTGTCTGCTATCATACCCCGAGCTTTGTCCACCCACTCTTTAAATGCCTGAAACTTGAAGACTTCCACTTGATTTTTTTTTAGACTGTTTCTTAAACCAAATGGCTACATAACTGAGCAATTAGTCCTGGCATTATTGAAATGTCTCTGCTTGCTTGCTTTCGTTTTTCCTACATGTCACCCTAAATATTAGGATAGTTTACAGGCTGGTTTGCAAAACAGTATGAGAGACTGAGATGGTAATTTTTTAATTGGTAGGAAGCATCTCATGATTCTGCCTAGAGAAAAGATGCTTAGGAGGGGATCTGCGATGGATGGTGTAATTCCAGATGGTGGAAATAGCTTCCAAAGAGTTGAAAAATAATATGGAAATGTTGGACTTTTACAGGGAATAATTTCTGATCCAGACCAATGCTCCAGCAATAACTCTACAGCGTATGAGTAATATATTTCCATCCTCAGCTGTTCTTTATATGTTCCTTCTGTGAAGCATTTGAGCCCCCAAATCGAGGAGGCCTTTGCATGCTGGCCTGCTCTACCTCAAGTGACATAAGGGCTTTTATATCTTTTTTTTCCTTTAAGGCCATCTTTTCCCCTGTACGACCTTCCTAGACATCCTTCCATTCCCCAGTAGGTTTAAGAAAGTTAATCAGTGCCTTGTACAGCTCTCAGTGGTAGAAAGTGCTTACAACACAGGCTATTTGTTCCTAAATCTACACATATAAGAAGCAGCAAGCAATATGTATCCTATATATACACACGCGCGCACACTTACACCTTCTTTGGCTGACCTGGTTATTCCTGTGTACCCATTAGCCTGCTAGGCTGTTCAGTTTAACCAGCTGCATGCACTAAATAATAGAAACATTTAATGTTTTGCCGCTTGAATGGACCCCAACAACAGTTGGGAACAATCTTGTCCCAGCGGATTGTGATTGCGGAGCGGCTGGATGACAGCCCTGCTTCCTTCCAGCCATTTGCAGGGCTTTGGCGCTGCCGCGACTGCAGCGAGGTGGAAGCGAGGGAGAGAACATGTGCTATTTTCTGAACACTCTCGGTGCAAACAGGAGCAGGGTGTGTATGTGTGTGTCTGCATGTTTATACTTCATGCAAATTCAGATGTTCCTATAGCAGCACAAACCTCTTGCTGCTGCTGCAGAAGCTCTCAGAAGTTGTTTTCCTCTGTTGTTAAATTTAATTTCAATGTTTTACTGTGTCACAGAATGTGTTCTCTGCCTTCCTGCTGGGGAAGACCTTCCTGTGCAGCGCTCGCTGGCTGCAGGCATCCCAGGGTGAAAGCAGAGCTGCAAATCAGCTGTGTATCTTCTGATAGATTTTATGACAAGAGTGCAAGTCTTGGTCCCTCCATCCACCCCTCTCTCCTTCCCCTCTCCTTGGACAATGCACTTTCTTTGCAAACGGAGCTGCTTTCCCTGGATTTATCTGTGAGCCTGAAGGCTGCACATGGTCAAATTCTTAAAAAACCTGAAATATCTGACCAAAGGATGTGGCAAACCACCTGTGAAAACCCGGGTGCTGCCAGCAGGATCGGTGCGGCAGGAGGCTGGCAGTGGGCTGGTGCCTGCACGGGGTCCTGCCGGTGGGCAGTACAGGGAGCTGGATCCTGGAGACCAGGGGTGGTCCAGCCATCAGGAACAAGCTTCGCTTAATGCCCTGATCAGCCCTTCTCTGACAGAGCCAGCCTCTTGGGAACTGGTTCAGGGTAACTCAGGTGTGCTGGTGGGCCCTGCAAAGCAGTCAGTGTCTCTGTAATCTGCTGGCAACCTGCTGAGAGCCTGTGGCACTGGGACGTAGCTGGGAAGGGTTAGCAACCCTGCGGGGGGGTTAGTGGCCTCGGCTTGCCCCCAGGAAGGCTCGCTCGGAGCTGCCACTTTCTGTGGGACGGGTCGTGCAGTCTCACGCATTTGGAGAGGCTGCAGGAGGCTGAATTGGTGAATTGCCGCATGTGAAAGAGCACATCGCGCAGAGGGATGCAAGGGCAGGATCCTCCCAAATAACTCTGTACAAAGTGCTGCCACTCAATGAAGCTAAATGCTGAGCGGTGTCAGCTGAGACCGACAGATGAAATACCCCAACTCAGCTGGCGCTCCCTCCAAATGAAGTGTTTTCTTCTCTTTGTCCAGACAGAAAATTGGAAAATGTCAGCTTTGTTTTCTGATGAAAATTCATTGCCTGCCAGCTTTCCTGAAAGCCATTGGTAATGTCTAGCCCCAGCCTGCATCAATGGGAGTCCTAAAATACAGCTAGTGGCAAAAAGAAGTAAAAATATAGGCTGCTCTCTTCTTGGAGGTGCTATTACTCTTCCTGGCCCGCTGTGGGTGCCTTATGTGAGTGTGGAAGCTTCTATTGGTAAAGAACACTGTTTCTCCCAAAAGAAGAGGAATTTATTATTTTTGTTACATGCAGAACCTGTCATCTGACAAGTATTTCCCTTTCCCAACCTCTGTTCTCCTTTTCTGTACATAAATATAGTGCTTGCGCCCTTCTGAATGCCCCAGCTTTTCTGAAAAACCCAGTGTTGCATACATCAAATTGGCCCATGCATTTTTAATGCAGTCTTATTGACTGGATTCGGGAAACATAAGGATAAAACAAATCGCTATACTACGAAGGAAAAAGCCATTTGGCCAAGTGCATCTGCTCACCTTTGATTTATTTCAGCAACTTTCTCCTATATTTTCAGCCTATTCCCTCCCCTTAAAAATAATCTATTAGTCTTCTAGTATTTTGGCATTTGCATCTGCAGTCTGCTTCTCAGCCTATTCCATATTCACATTGCTTTGATATATACATATGAAATAATGACCCAGAGCTGAAATACTAGCTAAACCTGGTTTCTGATATAATCCCTCTGGTATTTAATTTTACTTTCTTAGGCATCTAAAATGATGGCTTGTGTGATTGGTATCTAAATGTATAGTAGTGTATCTTCGAGGAGTTAAACATTGTGTTCAAGCTGGGAGCGTGAAACCTAGCTGAACAAAGCCCCTCCAGATAAATGAGCTGTGTGCTGTTTGCTCAGCGCAGTGTGGATAACCTGAGCCTTGCGAATGCTGCCTTGGATAAATGCTGTGAAGGGAATGTAGAAATCCGCATTTCAAAACCTGAGCTGCCTCCTGAAGCCATCCAGGCTGGTCCTTCACCAGCTTTGAGTGTGCAACCTTTCGTGCGGGCTGTGGGGTTTGCTGGGGAAAAAGGAAATTTTGAAAAGGGGTTTTCTGTGTGTGTGTGTCATTTGGGAAGTGGGCTTGCTTTTTCAACAGATAAGTACTAGTCTCTTCTGCCATCTTCATGCAGGACATTCATTAGGATGTGATGGAGTATGGTCCTGAGAGCACCAGCGTGAAGGTATCATCCAGAGGGGCTTCTGGATGAGCTTCAACTTCTGGGATGCCTTTTGAGATGTGGGCTGATGGGTTCGCTTTCCAGGTGTTGCTGTTAAGTACTGCGTAGCCAGTCCATGTCTTCCAGAAGCAAACGTATCATAAAATCATAGAATACCAGGTTGGAAGGGACCTCAAGGATCATCTGATCCAACCTTTCCTGCCAAAAGCACAGTCTAGACAAGATGGCCCATCACCTTGTCCAGCTGACTCTTAAAAGTATTCACTGTTGCGGAATCCACCACTTCCCTGAGGAGATTATTCCAATAACTGATTGTGCTAATTGTGAAAAATTTTCCTCTTGTGTCCAGTCAGAATCTCCCCAGGAGTAACTTGTACCCATTACCCCTCATCTTTTCCATGTGAATCCTTGTAAAAATGGAGTCTCCATCTTCTTTGTAGCCATCCTTCAAAGGCTGGAACATGGTGATAAGGTCTCCCCTAAGCCTTCTGAGCACAATGACAGCAGTTAGATCCTAGTCTTTTCAGTCCCATCCCAATGCACTGTCCCTGGACCAAACAAAACCAAGCTTCATGTCTGTCTCCTCTGAAGATACACACTGTCTTTTCTATATTTTGTTGCTTTTCGGTATTGTGTTGCTGCTGTGAGTCTGTGAGGCTTGCACTCCACATACAGATATAAATTACTATCAGCAGCATAATAAAGAGTGATATACACAGCCATGTCAGCCCTTCTCATACTGCAGGCTTTTATGTTGGTTGTTTAAATCCACCAACAATATTGCTGCAACTTCACAAGATATTGGTGCTTTTTAGTCTAATGGGAATGATACGGCTTGTTTTCAGCTGCCTTCAGGAGCAGTTATCAATGCTATGGAATTTGAAAATAGACTGTCAGTATCACAAGGGTGGTGTTGACCGGGGGACTTGCAGTGGGTCCTATAGTGGGAGCAATCCAGCAGGCCAGGGCACTGGTGCAGGACTGTCAGTGAAAGTAACCTAAAACTTATTGTAGAGGCAGGATATTATCATGCTTTTGCAGTTTACAACCATTTGCAAGTGTGGGAAAGGATAACTTGTGGAAGGAAAAAAAATATCAGTGGAATGTAAATCTTTCTGCATTAGGATGCATTTTCCCTAAAGCATCCCTTAACCAAATGGGCTGTGAGGTTCCCTTTGTCTCAGGCAGTATTTTAGCCATTCTGAGTGCAAGTGATGGATGTATAATTCTGTGACATGTCCTTAAAGAAACATATTGTGTCTTTTCAGTGTTGACCCAAAGCCAAAAGAGAGAAAGGTTTTTGCAGGTTTTTGTGTCTGGTAACTTCAGGGAATAATGCTCCTTAAAATATTTCTTTTAATAAGCTTAAGTGGAGAAAATTGAAAAACATCATTCATACTTTTGATGTCCTAAAATACAAAATCTGAATAGCTTACTAGCAACTAAATTCTATCTGTTGACCATGGAAAGAGGAAAGATTTAGGAACATCTTAAGATCAAATAAAATAGAGTCAGCTTTGTGGTGTATTGGCTGTGCGATTCATTGGCATATGGGAGTCATGAGTTCAAGCTCTGAGCTCAGTATTTCTCTTACAAGCTGACATTCCCACAGAGGGCTGCAGGGCTAATATTTTAAGCACAATCCTTGAGAAGGGCTCCGGGCCAGCTGCATGGGGGAGGCCAGTGGTTAGAAAATGTCCCTAGGACATGGGACACCTCAGTTTGAACCCGTTAAACTACAGCTTTCGCTGAGGTTTTGACTCAGGTGCTCCTGTAAAGCAGAAATAAAAGCACTTTTGCATCTTGGTAAGGTCCTTTGAGCATTAGAGACACCCCAGACCAGAGATAAAAGCTGTTTAGGTGCCTGAAGATTCATTTAAGCAATTTAGAAAATCACTCAGGTGCCTAACTTGGCTTTGCTGAGTGTTTCATAAGCTGCTCAGCCTGTATTGACTGGTACCTCCAGATAAATGAACCTGGAGAGATTTTCGCTTCATGGCATGATATTTAGAGGTGGCTTTAAAGATTCTTCATCTTCCATGGAAAAAGTAACTTTTGGAAAATAGCTGTAAAACATGTTCAACCCCTACTGCAGTTTACTAGTATTCTTCATATAAATCCACGTAGAAAATTTGCTTGGAAGATACCTGCTTAGGAATCTAAACACTGACAAGCTTGCCACAGACTGTAGGAAATTGGACACACAAAATCTCTGGCCTGACCTTTCAATAACCCTGATATTGAAATATTCAGTTTGTTGTACACAGTCTGCTTTAATTCATGTTAGAAGAAAAATAGTGTACCCCAGAGCAAAGAACCTGGCCAGGTGTGAAGGGCTGCAGCTGATGTCTGTCATCACCTCTGTGGCTGAACTCCCGAAGTCTGTAATCGCATGTGAACTTCAGCATCTTCTTCCTGCAATCAGCTGATCAAGAAGTTGGCTGTGAAGCATTTGAAATTATGTACATTTGTATGTTATTTAGCAGGAAGCTTTTTATGAATCAGGCAGAACTGAGATGGTATTAAGGATGGTCTAAGCCTTATGGACGTGGATGATTTGGCCACAGCTTTATGATGATACTACAACTAATATATGTACTACCTTGTGCTGAGAAAGTATATTCGTCTTTACCAGCATGAAAATGTTAACATTCATGGTACGTTGTGTTTGTCTTCAGCCTCTTTAGGAGGCTGTAAGGAGCCTTGTTTTGGTAGCTGTGTTTTGATAAACTCTTAATACCTGTCTGGTTATTGGCTATAGGCAATAATCTAGCCTTTATTCATACCCACGTTCCTCAAAGTCTTGCTTGCCCTCCTTTTCCAAAAGTATTTGGAGGAAGACAGTACAGCTCTCTTCTTGGGGAGGAAGGAGGTGGATTCAACCCGTAACTGAATGTCTCGCCTGCCCAAGACAGTAAGGTAGGATTGTGGTTGGCCAGATTTCACCTACAGATTATGAAGACGAGTAGACCCCACCGCCAAGATTCGGTGCATGGATCATTGCTCTTGTTGCCTTGAGTGAGGACAACTGAGCGCCCACCTTTCAGGACTCATTCAAGTGCGTTAGGTGTAGAGGCATGAACCCAGGCCACAGATGTGGAGGGAACCATCATTTTTGACTTTGCGTCAGGATGCCCACGTGTGCTTCCTTAACTGACTTAGCTGGGGTGGCCGTAGCAGTCACAGCAGGGTACATCAGGTTACCGCAGGCTGTAAAGGCATTTCCAGCATCCCTGAATGCATTTTTATGTACCTTAATAAGCCCATGTACCTGTGTTTTTATTGCTGCAGGATTCTGCTGTTAGAGTAATGCTTTACTTGTGCTTTTATGCATCACCCATCACATCTGCTTTTGAAGTATCTCTGTGAAAAGACAAACTTACAGAGATGTGTGCAGAACACAAATTTGAACGTCTCCCTGGGTGAGAATCTAGGCAGTGGATCATCCCTCTCCTTATTCGCACATGTATTATATTAATATTCTTCTTTAATTTATGAGAATGGATGCAGAGAAGATAAGTGACTTATCTGATTCCCATCTGAAGCTGGAGGAGATCTTGCTGGCCTGTTCAGTAACCCATAGCCATCCCTCCTCAGAGCCTACAGACTACAGAAATATTAATGCATCCTCGCTTCTTTATGGCTTTAATTATTGTGTGCACTGGGTACGATGATAAGTGGATATCTTTGTTAAGCACCTAATTAATGCTTGGAACTTAGTCTTTTGTTTATTGTAGAGTTTTGCGTGAAACTATTCTCAGCTGTAATAGAGTTCATGAAACATGTGCTGTAGATTCAAAATGTCGGAGACAACAGATGAGGTGCTACTAAGGGCCATCAATGGATCTTGACTTCTTTTGGTCCTACATACATCAAAAAAATGAAGTGAAACCCATTGCTGGAGGACTGATTGCAGCAAAAGCACCTTGTTTAATCTCACATGTGCAGGATGCCTTGTGAGCCAGGAAGGCTATCAAGATACAGTTTTAATTAACATTTGCTTTTTAGATAATGTGCACAGTTTATTTTGGCAAGAGTTCATTAAATATGAAATTTCCATAATTAAGATACTTAAACCTGCAATATTTTGTTTTCTGCAGTATTTTTTCCAAAATGGCATAAATTCTGCAGCGTTTATTACCCAGTAGATAACTACTACAAGAAAGAGCAATTTCGCCCTCTGCTTTTTTTAATCTGCTTCTAACCTCTCTGTTTTGGTGCCTTGTTAAGCAGCATCTTCTTTTCACAAATGTGTTTGAGCAATCACAGAATAAAAACAAAGGAGAGAGGCATAAATGTAAGTACCTATTCCTAAGATAATTAAATACAAATCTTCTGTTAATTTGGTTTAATATACACATCTGATTGAACTCGTCACTGTACCATCTGAATACCCTACAAAATTGTTTAAATCAGTGAGTCAACACAGATCTGATATTTCTGTTCTGTCCTTCAGAAAGAGCCAGACTCTTAAAACAATGTGGTTTACATACTTAGAGGTATTAAATGCTCCTTCAGAGATACTGTCAGCCTCCTGTTGTAAAAGGAATAAGAGAATAGGTGTGAGAAGCCTTCCTTGGCAAGCCAAAAGTATTTGTGATTCTTGGATGTTCATCTTAGGTTTAGTGGTGCTTAAAAAAAATTTGCTGAAAAAACTTAGTTGTGCTTTGTATTCTTCTTTCATGGATTTTTAAGAGGAGGCTAGAAAGCTCTCAAACCAAACAGATTTTCACAAGAAACAACGTTGTTAAACAATGTCAAATTAAAAGGGAGAAAACTGCTTCCATTGCGGTTGTGTTGGGAGGGGTTAGGAGAGGATAGAAAGGTAAAATCTCAGTTCAGTGTCACTGCTGGAAGAAAATGAGATTCTTCAGAGCACTCAATGTCATTGTTAGGGGAGGAAACATGCAGATCCGTTGTGGCACTGTGAGTTATTATTTATTGAGGAACTTCCAGATGAGCGCAGGAGGAGTGTGAAATTGAAGAACAAATTAAGGGTAAAAGGTTATTTGTGTTCTGGCTAAGTCCTCTTTCTTCTGGATATTGTCAGTAATTCCATTTTTAGCCGCAAAGTAGCTGACCCTGAGAAGCCCCCAGGAATGCAGTGCAGGAGGTTTGAGGGGCTCCGCGCGTGCTCAGCTCACCTGTGTTGATGTAAGAGTTTACAGAGTGGGAGGACAACAGTTTGCTCTGAAGAATACAGATTTTTCTGAACTGCTCAAGTTATTTCTCTGTTGTCCAAAGAGTAACTGTGAGGACAGCTGAAATCACGCCAGCCTCCCTGTGCGCGCATGTACGCTATGAAAGTGGTAGCTTAAATCCGAACTGCCAGGTAGCTTCTGCTTCCCCTGGGCTGTGAAACAGCTCTAGCTCCTGTTCCCTGGAAGGAATTTGTCTGCACTCGAAATTTCGTGTGGGTATGACTTTTTTTCACAGCTTAGCTCTTACATTTAGCTGTGAGATGGGTAAATGTGGCCAGTCTAGTAGTACCCATCAGAGCGTTAGCTTCTGCCAAAGTACCTGGGGGTTGCAGACCAGGTTACGGCTTGGGCGAAGGTCCGAGTGGGACCTCGGTTCTCACCTGCTGAGCTGGGCTGAGCTGTGCCTGGCTGCAGTCGAGAGTCACCCCTGTGATAACACACAGGTTTGCTTAGCAGAGGGGCTGGCTGGAGGAATGCTGCATTGATTGGATCCTCACTATCTCAGAGGGCGTAAATGCTAATTAGCATCAGCGATTGAGAGAGGGAGGGATGGTGCCCCTTGGACTCGGAGGGGTGTAGCTTGCCCTTTCTAAGCAATAAATCTATATTGGTTAAACTGCCTGTGTCGGAGTGTTTGTGGAATCAAAAACTGTGTCTGCACATTTGTGTGAAGTTAATAGTCTCTGTGAGCACATCGTCACAGAGTTGGGCGACCCCGCTCAAGCAGATATCCTAGGTACTAAAACAAGGCTGAGAAGCTGGAATTGTGTCCGTTGAGCAAGGAGGGGAGGAGATGATCAGGCCTTACAGATGGATGCAAAGCACTGCAGGGAACAGGCAGAAGAGAGGCTGTGAGTTTATTCAGACTAATGCCAAAATGTGCACGAGGGTCCACAAATGGAAAGCTAACCTGCCCACCAAAAGAATACAGGAATTATTTCTCTACTGTCAGAATGACAGCTAACAAGACTCTAACCAGCTGGAGAATATACGTGGCTTCAAATGACCATCGTGTCTTATCCTCAGAAAATAATGTAATCTCTTCACAGCTTCCGTATCCCTTAAGTATGTGCTAGTCATTAGCTGTTATGATGTACATAACTGTCCTTTCATTTTGAGGTCTTTTCTTCATTCATTTTCTTCATTGTACAATAGAGAAGATCTGAAAGTACACGCTGTTTTAATTCAAACAAAAATTGCTACTAAGAATAAAAGAAAATCTTATCATTTTGTATGCTGCTTAGGAAAACCACGAGTACAAATTCTTGATGCTGTGGCCAGGTACTTCTGTAATTCTGGCCTTTGCGCTCCTGCTTTACTCATATCTTCACATTCTCACTCAGTTCTTTTTAATCTGTATTAAATATGTTTACATTTAATTCCATTACAGGCTCTTCACTAGTTTGCTGGGGCTTTCCACACTGCGTGAAAAAGAGCAAAGTGTGCCATACACTGCGTTCCATTTATCCATCTAAAAGTGGGTGGACCAGGCAGGCAAGACTCAGAGGAAGGAGAAGGTGGATTGATTATAAGCTAATGGGTTAATAATGATCGCAGGCTGTGCTATGTCTCTATCAAGTTCAGTGCCTTTGTAGATACAGCTGGGAAATTGTACAAGATGGGTTTGCTCAACCACAAACACTCGCACAATAGAGACGAAAATGAAAACTGGAGATAAAAGATGCAATATTAGCTTCACAGAAAGCTGCGATACAAAGGTTTCAGGAAACCATTATTTTGAAGAATTAAGAAAGTTTTAGGAGGTAAAGTGGGATGGCTGGAAGGGATATATGGAACAATCAGTGATTGCTGTGCCTTAAAGAGGGACTTCTCAGAGGCTGAGGCTAAAAGTGTATGTTGAAACAGCCAAAGTAGTGAAAGAGGAATACAGAGCTGAGTTAAACGTGAAAGGACAAAGATAAGCTGGAGTTAGAGTCAGCAAAAAGAAGAAAAAGAAGCTCCCTTAGAAATAATCTATAAAGGAGAAGGAGGTTCAAGGAGGAGAGCAGGCCTATAATAAATTAAGAGAAGGGTCTATTTAAATAGTAATTCAGATGGCTAAGGTGCTAAAATAATTTTTAAACATTTCTGTAGCACAGAGAAGGAATAGTTTCTGGCTCCAGGGAATTAGTAACCATAGTCATTTGTTTCTGATGGGGCAATATTTTGTCCAGTAGTTGCAGAGGCGTATTGTGTGTATTATCTCTGACATCCAAGAATATACTAGAAAGACTAGAGACAGTAAATAAGGATGTAAGTGATGAAGGGTGGGGAGGAGCACAGCAAGGACCCTTGAACCTTTGCAGCTCAGGAAGACCAGATGCTGTGGAGTTACAGGGCTGGAGGAGTTAAAACTGGCAGCTCTGCAGTGGAGCAGCAGTGGAAGAGCTGATGGGCTTGTCTAACATTTAGAGGTGCAATGTTACAAGCCTTGATCTAATTAGCACCTTCTGAAGCAGTAGCCAGGGCAAGCCAACAGGATGTCTGTGTGTCTAAAGTAATGGAGAGAGTCTAGAGGGGTGCTAAAAGTGTGACAATATGTCTAAATTGGCATTAAGTGGGATTTTCAACTGAAGGGTGTAAGACAACACCCTTGAGTTGTGGACTGGGGCAGGACAAGTGCCCTGTGTCCCCGACTGACTGCACTTGTTCTTTTTTTACCTGTTGTTTCTTCTTTTCTTTAATGTAAAAAGAAATCCTTTTCAGCCATTTGAAACAAAACTTTAAAGATAAACACACTTATGTTGGTCTTCTGTAGAGGAATGAGCTTCACCTGGAGGGATTTAATTAGCAGTCACTGTGTAAACAAAACAGCAAATTATAGTAAACTGGAGCTGATAAAATTGGAGGGATCATGGGTTACCTGGTGAAAAACTAATAGACTATCAGTTTGAAAACAGTATGTAAAGTGATTCTGGCAGTTCCATTTGAAAAATATCTTCTATTATCAGTAAAATAAATGGAGCTAAAATCACTGGTGTTAGAAGGCTAATGAAACTAAGTGCAATAAAGAACACAAATTTATAAAGAGTAAATCCCACTAAGAAAGCATACTGTGGTTTAAAACAGAATCACTGCCTCTTCTGGCAGCAAATAATGCAATTAACGTCATAAATTTGGATTTTTCCAAAGCATTTGATATCGCATTTCAAGAAATCTATTTGACAAATTAGTTTAGTGAGGCTTGCGATGTGAAGCATGGCCAAGAGACTGCGCAACAGAAGCTGAATGATGGATAGCCAAGTATTGCAGTCAGGAGAGGTACCTAATGGGGTTTTCTGGGAAAGGTGTTAGGTCCGGTGTTATTTAACCTCTTCATTAATGAGCTGGGAGAGGGTGTAAGTGTGCAAATTAATGATCTCCGTTTGAGAAGACTTGTAGTTAAAGAAGAAAAGAGAAATAAGGGACATGGGCAAAAGATAACAAAATGCCTTCACCTTGAAAATACAAATGCAGGTGTGTATATAGGTTAGGAGAGCTAGTTGGAAACTCACAGCTGGCACTGAAATAATAGACCAGAGGGCAATAGAAGGAAACAAATTAGACATAAGTTTGCAATGAAGTGTGCCAATATGAAAAATAAATAATAAATTTGGGGTGCATTTGGCAGCATTTCATCATAGTGCAGAGGATGTGACAGTATGAATCACATCTCCTAGGACATTGGATAGTCAGATGGGAGGAAGCGTTAAAATATACACTGTGAAAAATAATCTTATATTGGCAGGTGGATGGTCGAAATGATATACCGGTCTTTTACCTATAGTATGTATTTCTGTAAAGTCAAGAAACAAATAGTTTTAGTCTGGATTTGTTATGCCATAAAGCTACACAAAATACAAACCAGGAGATAAATCACACAGATGACAAAACGGATGAAAAGGAAGAGGAAGAAGTGCAAAGCCTGATGCCTAGCACATGCAGTTCCCAGCTCTTGTGACTGAATTTTTCTCCTCATAGAGAGTTTATTTGTACGTGATCTGCACTTTCTGTGGTGCTTCCCAGCTGACGATCACTGTGATGTGACATCTGAAGGATTTGGGAATAAGAAAAAAAATAAATAAACAATGGGGGAAAAACCACTTCAACTTAAGAAAAGCACAGAGATCAAATGCAGGCTAACAGTATTTTGGGGTTTTCAGTCAGGTTGCAAAACCTCTTTGTGTGATTGCAAAGGTGCACCCTTTGCGGCAGGATTTTCTGTGAAACAGGTGCCTCATTAAATTAGGCTTATGTTCGGGAAGCCTTGAGAACAAATTTTTTTGGAAGGGGTAGAGATAAATGGAGATAACAGTCCTGGGCAACTGTTAGTTCAGAGCAACCATCAAAGCCCCCACAGTGTTATTTTTAGTTGCAGATGGCTGGTGAAAGAGAACTGAGGGAGCTCCTCTTGTTCTCTGCAGAGGGGCCGGGTGCTAATGAACACACCGATTTCCCAGGACGGAGAAACAACAGCTCACACTCACCGTGCTTTGTACTTCCACAGCTCTTTTCATCAGCAGGTTGCGAGTATTTATCCAGATACTTTGTTAAGTGCAATGATCTGTTGAGCAGTGAGAGAGCTTGCAATTCAGCTAGAATCTTTGATAAGAACATGAACAAACCAACAAAAATGAATCCCACTGTAGGTTTTTCAACTGCAGGGGTGAAGACTAGCAAATTTGACCTGGGTTTTCTCTGGTAAGATACATAATTGTTCTTCTAGAGTTGCTATAATTTAAGGTTACCCATATTTTCCTTAAGGATAAATTACTCAAAATTATATGTAAACTATCCTTGCTGTTTGTAGACTGACACATGCAGCTTAGACCTGGTTTTGAAACCATGTTTATTATTTCCATGAATTTAGCAAGCAACCTAGGTCTGCTTTGGTCTGCAAGTGCTGGTGACTTGTTCGCTCGTCGTAATTTATGATGTGCAAATGGCTCCATAAGACTCCTGGCATTGCTCCTGTTCCCTCCTTGGAGGACTGGAGTTTTCCTGAGTTTGAGTGGCTTTTTAGAGGCAGGCCGTGTAGCATGCAGTCATTTCCAAGCAATTTGAGTCATTTCTCACTGACCCAGGCTTGTCTCAAGTGTACTTTGCAGGTTTTATTTGCTGTTCATCTGCACTAGTCTCCACCATGTCATAGGCATTTTCCCATAAAAAGGAAAGCATTGAACTCATGTTGTAATTTTAGGAAAAATTTATGCTGGTGAAAGGTAGAGCTGACGATGGTTAGGGCTGGTCCCACCCTCCCCTTGTAGTAACTCCTGCCCCCATTCTGCTGCTGCCCCTTTTTCCTGGGGGACAGCAGCTGTGGCATTGCTGGATCTTCAGACTGACACCTCCATCGTTTTTCTCCGCGACCTGCGCAATGGGCTGTCTGTAAGGAAACAGCATCAATAAAAGGGTGCATTATGGTAGGACCTTCTTCGTCAGATACCTATCATCACGGTTCTCCTGTTTTCACTGTTTTGTTATAGAGCAGGAAAGAGTCCTTTCCAAGTGTGATGGAAGGAAACTGTGATGGCACTAGTGAAAGATAACATTTTAGAATACCTCTTTGGAAGAGGACAATGTGGAGTCATCGGAAGATATATGGTATTTGCTTTCTCTGCATTATTTTTATGTCTGCTATGGGGAAATTTGCAAAACGCGCTGTTTCCCAGCATACGGCTGTGTAAGGGAGAGTGCTGAGATGCATTTTCTCTATCTCTCGTTTGATCTTTTTTCTTTTCAAGTCCAACCTGCTACCGCATTCACTTATCATAATCTAGTATCATGTACCATTCACATATGCTGGTTTTGTCCTGACATTTATATACCTGCAGCCCTCTGTATTGGCATCATTAATGTATGAATGCAGAATCAGCCCTTATATGATGCATCATGATTAGGTTGAAGTGTACAGTGTGTGATAAACCTGCTGTATCCAGGAGGTGCATTAGAGAATTCTTTGCTGCACATGAATCAGCTACCTGATCAACTGATGCAAAATATTTTTTGTGTCAACAGGAATGAAACAGTGCCTTTTTCCATAAATAATATTCTGTTTTGTATATGCATGCTACTGAGCAGGAAACCAAAGGAAATATTTATGAGTGACAATAATAGTTAATTCTTTTAAAAGCACTATAAACCCATATGCTCCAGGTCACATGGCAAGCCTCAGTTGACATAAAATCAGAAGAATCAGTCTTTTATGGACAAGATATTCCATAAAAGTCAGGCGTTTTGTGCATCCTCTAGAGTGTCCGATCCTGTCTGCTTATGGATGGGCTGCTGTCCCGTTGTGGCAAGGCAACCCCTGTCTCCTGAATGTGTATCTCACTATGCGCTTGCATTTCTATTTAGTAAAGGGCATAAAGTGTTGGTGTTTTGTTTCACAACGTCTGTTGCATCTACTGTTCAGCTGAGCTCGCTGTGTGTGGGAGGCAAGAAAAGGCTACTCTGTTCAAACCAGTGTCACACGGGCAAGCCCAAGCCGTCCCACCGCTGAGCTACCTAGAGACCTACATGTGATGTGTGATTTGCCTATTCGTGATGGGAAATCATAGATGGCCTGGCCCAGGGAGTTGTGATCCTTTTACAGTTGGATACGCTTTGTATTACTAAACTGAAGATTGTGCGAAATCAATTGGGAGGGGAAAAAAAATCAATGCCTGGTTTTTCAGGATGAAAAGGCAAGATAGCCACACAATTAAGCACTGGAACACATTTTCCACACTCTTCCTGTCATGTTCTCCTGATTCTGTGTCTTGGCTCTTCATCAGAAATAATTAAACTCTCTCCCATGGGCAACAATTACTTGCTTAAAAAATTTGAGTAAAAAGAATGCATTTATAATTACCTACCCTTTTTGAAGGTGAAAATGGAGATTATCTTTTGATGAAATAAATGTATGTGGGGAGACATCCTGACTACCGGAGCATCGCACCCTATGACAGTATGGATGGTGTTCTTTGTCAGATGTGATGCACTCCACGGCATGTCTCCAGCCCTCCAGTACGTGTGAGCTATAAGAACTGGTGGGAAGGGGCTTGATTTCAGAGTTAGGCCAGAGTCTATGCCCCTGCCCATTCAGTAAGAGATGTTTATTCTGGCAAATCTGCATATGGACTCGACATTTTTAAGCAGCAGGAATGAAGCAGGAACATATCCAATTTGTACCTATCAAATATTGCCCTTTTATTTAGTCACACCGCGTCTTCCCTTTTCATGCTAAGAGTTGTCTTTGTTCCTTTTGACTTTTACTCTCAAGGGAGTTTGAGCTTTGAAAGTGTTTCATGTTTCAGAACAGCCTTTTTTCCCCCCTCAGATTTGTTTACTGATCCATCCTTGGTAAGACCTTTTAGTGAATGTGATAGGAAGGTTATTAAAAATAAAATATTCATCAGGAAATCAGCCATAAACATGTGGGCTGGTTAAAATTCAATTCCTAATTCTTTCAACCTTGACATAATTCTGCTTTTTGCTTAATATCGTGTATACAAATTTCTGAGCTAATTTATTTTATCAACTTATGCTTATTTCAGTTGTTCATACAACTGGCTCTTGTCTGCTTAATACCATCAAATAACGTGACAATGGTAAAAATGACAATGACAAATGGAGGATTGTGACAGATTGGCTGAATTTGAATGTCTCTTACTGAGAAAAATGTTTCAGGAGTGCCATTAATTGCTTTCACAGCAGTGAGTTATGTTTGTGCATCTTGTCTGTCACTCGGTGCCTGTTCCTGCTCTTCCCGTGTGGAGGAGTGCTGACTGCTTTCTTTTAATTGCCTGGGACAATGGTGCCGGGAAGCCAGGACAGGGAGTGCAGGAGAGAGGTGCGGGAGGGAAAGCAAAGGAAGCTGGTCCTGGGCGGAGGTGGGAGCTGGATTTATCTGGATTATTAAATGCAAGCGGGGATGGAAGATTGGTACAAACCAGCCATCTCTGGGAAGCAGCATGACAGCGATGGTGGTGAGTGGCTGCCACCTGGTAGCTCCAGTGGATCACACCATTTCCACTACACAACTCCCACTGAGGCCATTCTTCCTCAACACCTTCTCTCTTTTCAGCATCCTTCTGTTTTCTCCCACTGCTGTTCCTGCTGCGGCGCTGGGCGTTCACGCTGCTGTGGTCAGTCACTCAGACCTTCAGTCCTATCTTGGGGGAGAATTAAATTTGCCCCCTCAACACTCAATTCTCTGTTTCCCCTCTGGGTTCAGGTGCGTTGGCTGCCAGGCAGGGCACACCCTTGCTCCATGTGCTCTCTAAGATACGGTTGGGCTGCGGAGCACATGGCTCTCACTTATCCCAGTCCTGGGAAGCTTGTGCAGGGCTGGAAGAGCCATCCCTGTCGCCTGTACAGACAGAGGCGCTGGATTTCAGTCCAGCCTTCAGTGCTTTCTTACAGTTACTTCTGCTTGTTGCATCAGGGTTCAGTAGTGTGCTGCTTTCTTTGTCAGCTTCAATTTCAGGTGGTTTGTGCATGGATTTTAGACTTTTTTTTAATTACAGGAAAATATGCTTCAATCCTTTGGACATCTTGCTTTGCAAATCAAGTGACTGCAGCCAACAGTTGCCTGTCAGCTCGCAGTATGTGTGATAATTGTAAAGGTCAAGTAGGAACCAGCATCATCAGAGAGCTACCAACATTCAGCATGTCCTCAAAGACTACGTGCTGCTGGCACGCCAAGGGGGAGGACATGCGGCAGCTTGGTGGGGCAAACCAGGGCTCAAGCAGTACCTGTTGGATAGTGTGACTGCTGCCGTTTGCCCAGCAAGGCTGTGCCTCTGATGGTTGTTCTGGGGAGTCCCCGTAGCCTTCAGTGCTAGAGGTGGGGAGGAAAAGAGCCACCGCTGAAATCGTCAGTCTGACGACCACTGCTAGGAGAGGAATGACCTAGGCATTTAATTTTAAGTTTCATTTTCAGAGTGATTCAGACTACTTCCTCGGGGTGACCAACATAGTTTGAAGCCTGAGGAACACTTTTAATCTTGGTAATGTTTATTTTATTAAAAAAGAAATAAGAGGTGACCCTGAAAGGGGTAGAGTTACACATTGGGTATTCATTTCTGATCCTCTCCTGAAGCGTTCTTCAGAAACAGAAATTTGCCGATTTGGTTTCTGACTCATGCGTGTCCCTTAACCTTCTGCAAGGGTTTGGTGTGCCTAGGAATAAGAAAATAATTTCTTTTTATTGCATGCAGGTTTTCTCTGACTTCTTTCCTTCAAATCTCCAGGTTAAATAATCAGGAGATATCAAAGGGCAGGTTTTGAAATACATGCACTCAATTGCTCAGCCGTCCGTCTTAGTTGAAATCATGATTATGCTTTAGAGCAGGGATCGATTTTCTTCCTTGACCGTATTGTCTTTTGCAAAAGAAGATGCTCACCAAGCCTGCATAAACTCTTGATCTCACCTTCAGTAGAGGTGAGCCTTTTTTAAGTGCCACAGGTACTTGAAAGCCTTGTTGGGTCATGAAAATCCATTCAAAGGCCTAAAGAGGTAAGGCTTGGATTAAAATATCTTTTTTTGATAAATCCACCTCTCCTTCTGTCCTTTCCTCCAAAAGGTCAAAGCTAATGATTTCCCTTATGGTTGGCACAATGGAAAATACAGTGTAGAGAATCAGTTTGTTTACTACTACTTCGTATATCAGTATGAGGAAAAAACATAAATAGTTTTCCTTACAGGCTGGTGCCTGGGGAATAGAAATCAGGGAGCAATTTGCTAGTCTTAGTGTATTTGTGAATGTGCATTTCTGCTTGATGGCAAATGTTAAATCAGCCTTGGAGTCAGTCACCCGCCATAAACTTTCCCCATCCTAATATACACAGAAATGTATTTGTATCCCAGCAGAGAACAGATTTGAATTAGCTTTTACTGGGCAGTGTCTCCGTTTTGCTCATGATCTGCAAAAAGAGAGAGAACAGCTTGGAAGTGCATATTATGAAATTTGATAGACAATGAGTGATTGAAATGTGAGGCTAGTGATGTATTTGCTTTTCCACTTACCTGTAATAGAGGTATGGGGAAAGCAAAGATTTTCTTGTTTCTTTTTACTTAAATGGGGGCGTTTCCCATTTACCTTTTCTTGCTGTACAAAATTGTTTTTTTCCCCCATTAAAATATAAATGTGTATTTCTCCTTTTCAGATGCTTTGTTGTGAAACAGGTCGTTTTAAAACCTAACAATTTAGGGACGGGAATATGTTAACAGCTAATATTATTTTTTCTGATTTGTAGGTGTTTTTTTCCCATCAAAACTGTTATCGATGCCTGCTGGGGGCAGTCCATTGCTGGGGGCAATCAGTCATTTGCAGAAATCTTAAAAATTGGATGTTTTAACTGATTTGAAGAAGGTTACCCAGGAGAGTTGAATTTGCAGCATCTGGACCCTGCAAAATGTATGGACAGGGGATGTTTGTTAAAAGAGTGAAGCCACTTTTTGGCTGAAAAAAAATCAGGGCTTGCCTTCTGATACAGAAGAAGGTTGTCTTTGTTTCTCAGATCAAAGTGTGATCCTGTAGTTGAGCCTGTAAAATGCCCGGCGCCTCCCCCTCCTCCCCTGGATCCTGTAATGCATTGATTCATCAAAATCAATTGCACTTTCATGAATTAGTCATTTGGTTCCTTGCTGCATCTGGACAAATTATGTACTTCTTCCTGCGCGCCGATATCTCGGCTCTGGTCTCTGAAGCAAATGATGCTGACTGGCTTGTTAATAGGCCAGGCTGCTTCTGATACAGAGCTAGCTGACAGCAAATAAACAGTTATTTTGTAGGATTTTGTTTGATCACCTGCAAGAATCACCCCAAACATCTGTGATGAAGGGACTCTTTGCCTGCCAGTAGTGATGGCAGAGAGAGGAGTTTTCAAAGGCATAAAGCGCCATTTGCTATTTAAGGATGGATTAAATGCCGCGTTATCACCAGCAGCTTTATCGGGGTGGAAGGCACGAGGATGTGCCTGTCAGTGTGGCAGGTTGGCCCGTGGGCCAGTCCGGGAGCCACATCCCTGCAAGGTGCAGCACAAACTCTCCTGCCTTTCGGATGCTTCTTGCTCAAAAGAATTGAGGCGTGGCTGATAACAAGCTGCCTGTAGAGACTGGCTTCTTACCTGTGCCCACCAATACTGTTTACAACCTGTACCCCGTGCTGGGAGAGGGTTCAAAAGCAGCAGCGTGTGGCAGGAGTGCAGGATGCGCCCCATGGAGCAGCCCGCGGGGGTGACACAGCCGGGCTGGCGTGGGGTGAGAATTTGAGGCGGGACTTCTGCACACACACCCCATCCCCAAACCCCTTGCAGCACCGTGAGCCCCAAAACATCGATCGTTTGCTGTGTTGGGAAAATGGGATGTTGCTGTGAGGATCCTCCACTGATTGAGGCACATTCTTCAAGACGGTAATTTCTGGGCACAAACTAAGTTCTCCTGGGGATGCCCAGTACTCGCGCCTGAACAGGACGTACCTGCAGCTACAGCTAACTCATCTCGCCAACGAGCGCAGCGTGGGGTGTGGGCATCCTTCCTGACTCCTGTTGTTTTGTGCTTTGAAGCATGAAATGTAATCATCATTACCTTGTTGCTCTCTTATCTCCCTTGGGTGCTGTGCCCTCTATCCCATCCGCTTGGCATGGAAATCACTGCTTACAAAAATCCTCTTGCCTCTTTAAAATCTAGCTGGAGCATTTGACTTGGTGGCCTTATGTGATTCGGGCTGGCTTTGTGAACAAGTATTTTCTTTTATTTGTTCCACATTTACTGGCAATTATCAACTGACCCCTTTGCTCTTGTGTTATGGGATGGTATGAAAGGAGAGGGATTGATCAATCTTCAGTATACTGCCCTGCAGAGTTAACGATATTTTATTTTCCTGTATTACGGAAGAGAGAGAGATATCCTTTTTCATTACAAGTCTGATCAATTCCTAAGTTTTTCAGGGCATTTAAGTTCCTGAACTTTACAGATAGTAAAGAATAAGGTGAAAAGGTGTAGAGTTGTTCTTGAAATAAATCGTTGAAGAAGATGAAGAAAAATCAACGGCTGTTCATTTAGTGTATTGCTTTGTGCCTAAATAAATTAGAATCAAAATTGTCCAGCGAAGGAAATGCAGACCTGTGCTGTCTCTGCTGCATAAGATCTTCAGGCAACATTTATGGAGTTTGAAAATAATGTTTCTGGTAATAAATGGCAGAAATATTCTGTTTTCTGCATCAGCAGATATGAGGATTAAAGGATTTGACCATATTAAACAATTTTGCACAGCTTTGGCTCCCAGGGCTTGCAGGCTGCATTATCAGAGTTCATCTCACGGCATTTCCAGACCTGATTTAAGAAGAGAATATGTTCCTGCTTTGCAAGTTGTCACTCCCTAATTTAGGCCATCTTTGACAGAATTAAAAAACCAAAGATAAAGAGATTACTTTTCTTCTCTTAAAAGTGGGATGGCTTCCTAAGTCTCCCCCCTACCCCAATCAGCCATTGGAAATTATAGAGATAATTGAATTCTATTGTTTCTCCATACTCCCTCGAGCTCTGCTTATGCTGGACTATCACATTGCTATGGAAACTTGAAAACGATGGTAGCTGATCTTTGTTTGGGTGAACAAGAAGGTTTCCTCTGCCATTTGTCGCCATAATCAAGCTGGACCTGCCTTGTGGTCTCTCTGAGGCAGATATGTCCCCCTCTATTTTTTTATTTTTTAGTTTCTGAATTTAAAACCATGGAATGGTTTGTTGTTATTTTAGCTATCCGGCATGAAGACACAGCACAGGTACAAAATAAGAGTGAGATGCCTTTGAGGTAACGAGGTGTGAAATAAATCCTGAGCATCTTCCTACTGTCAGGGTTTGTATTGGACTGAGGAAGTTAGTCCCTGCTCTGCGCCAAAAGCAAATGTTCCTGCTGCCGTCTGCCAAGAACGGGGTGGGACAGGTATGTGTTTAACTCGGTTAACCAAGTACATTTTCTTAAAATTGCTCTAAAGACAACTACTTCCAGCAAACGCTGATGCAGGAAGCTGTCCAGATTTGTAACCTTAGTTAAAACCATCCCACCTGCCTTTGTGCCATTGCAGCATTTCTTTTTGCAGCGTCGAGTTGCCTGCTGTGAAAGCACCAGCCTGGCCGTGCTTTGGAAGAGTCATTGCTTTGACATCGTCTGTGTGGATGTTTGACTTCCTTTACATGTTTTCCAGCTGGCTGTGCCGCTTTGGGTCCATGTGTCAGGCACACCACAGTAATACATCATCACCCATTTGTATCGCATGTGTATACGGAGGAGTTCTTTTTATGATCCAAAGAGCAAGTTTTTACATGTTATCATTTTCACTTAATGTGTCGTTTATCTGACAACCATCTAATAGACTCCTGAGAGCCCTAGAGACTGATTTTATTTTAGAATTATTTTTTGCATTGAAGAATCATTAAATTTGAGGTGAAAAATCATGTAGATTCCCATTAAGCTATGCTTGGGTAGACCCACCAACTCCATTTTGGCTCATCCTTCCTCATCCTCTAGTTTCTTTTTCCAGACCAAAAAACTGGTTTTCAGTCATACAAGCCCTTCCCCCCACCCCCCCATCCCCCCATTTCTAGTGGACTGTAGCATCTACTGCTACTTCAGCATTAAAATTCTCTCCCAGTGCTGCATGTCACAAGCTATATTTTACAAAGCTTCTTTACCTTTATTGAAGAAAACTCTTAGAACTTTGGAAGTCCTGAATGCAGCTATCTGCGCACGTTGACTCTTGCTGTCTGCACAGGATTAATCAAGGCTGTCACACATCTAGCTGTAAAACCTTTAATATTTTTAAAAGGTTTGAAGCTGCTATATTTATCACTATCACATGCATCAGGGAGAATGAACTGTTAAACAGCTGTATCAGTAGGAAATAGTTTTAGTTGTTGCAAAGTAAGGCAGAGATGAGCCCCAAATTCTAGCCAGCTAGAAAAAAAAACCTCTCTAGATATTAGACTGGGATGCTGCTCTTTGATGCTTTCGAAAATAGTTCCTCTCACATACACACGTATGCAAATTGCAGTGGATTCCGTGGAATTTGCACATGGAGGCTGGTGAAAACATTAATCAGTTCCTCTAAATAGGCAATAAAAAGGGTAGTGTGCCCTTTACTCTGCTGGTAAATACCTCATTTCTGAAGAAATCCCATTGTTGATTTTGTCACTGCAAGACATTAATTTTGACACACAGCTTCTGATATTGTGCATGTAACATCAGAAGTCGTCTCCTGTATTTGTAGCAGCCTGTGTCCAACACAAGCATAATGCAAAAGTTTGTAATTTTATTTTAATACTTTTCTGGACTAGCCGCCTTTTCAGCCTGATGTTGGAAAGTTTCTATGAGATTTCAACCTAGAGGTGGAAAAACTTTGTCAGAATTTTTGTGTTGCATTTGAATAATCACAAAGCAACAAATAGCAGTGATGGTTTCTCAAATCTAGTTTGAAATTTTGGAGTCTGCAAAGCTAAGTTGGAGTGCCAGCAAGACAGATGTTGCTTTTCCCTTAATTCTGCACTTCAGCTTTTAGTTTTGCTGGGGATTTGAACAAAAGAGAAATGGTGGGGAAGAAATAAAAGTTAATGGCTCCTCTTCATCTTTGAATTAGGTTTGAGTGTGGAGAAAGTTTGGATGAATTGACTTTTCGTTGTGTATATTCCTTGTGTACACATATATGTGTATGCATGTGCTTAGAAATGTGTAAGACACAGTAAGATACAGCACAAATAGAACACTGGTTATACACAACCATTGATTATCTGTCCAGAGGATAACCATGCTGAAATCACATACGGATCTGAATGGCTGTTATCATATACACTGATCCCTGCCCAAACACGCTCATGCCAGAACGAGATGGGCTTTGTGCTGTTCAGCTTAAGACGTTTGAGAAGGCACAGACAGAATCTTACTAGGGAAGAGATGGTGCTGGGGCCATACCAGGTTTTTCCAAATCTCCAGGAGGAATTTTAATCATACTGGGGCAAATGGCAAGGTGTGCGCACTGATATTGAGCAATAGACTGCACTTTGATGTCCCTTTTTATGAAACCGTAGTGGTTTTTAGTGTTCGGTGAGCTTTAAGGGCGCAGATCCTGAGAGGTGTTCAGCACCCTCTGAGAGCTGCTGAACAATTTCATTCCTTGTGGCTACTGTCAGAGCTGAGGATGTCACGCACCGTGTAAGCTGAGCACCTACCTGATCATGCACAGCTGCGACACTTACTTCTCAATTCTTCCATATGCTTTTCTTACAATCAAAGCATTGCAAAGGCTAAATTATTAAAAAGGTGTCCAAATAATGATGGCAATTACATGATTAATTAGGCATGGAAGTGCAGTTGCTTAAAAATTTTCAACAGTGGCTGCTTAGTAGCAAAGAAACCATTGTGCAACTAAAACTCCCAGAAATTATGAGGTGGATCTGGGGGCAGGTAAGTCCATTTAAGTGTGGAATTGCAGAGTCAGTGTAATTAGTTACCTAATTGCGTGCCCAAACTTGTTTGATGCACTTAGTGTGCATGTATAATTAATGTTGATTTATTGAAAAGCACTCTTACTGTAATGCTTTTCTTATCATTTCCTAAAAATCAAATTGCTGAGAGAAAGATTAGAATCTGATTTAATATATATGGGTAGAATTTGAATTTCTTCTTGGGTTTTTTACTAGCTTGAAATAGATAAGCCTAGAAATTATCTGCTTGTAAAGTCATATGTAGGAATGGACCTAATAGAGTCAAGTTCAATGAGTTGCACTAATACTAATGGTTCCAATAATTTTCTCAGTTCACATAGGAAGGGAGAGAAAAGGCAGAATTTTTTCACAGGTAGCGTAGAAGTGTAAACAGCGTGTCTCCTTCCATGCTTTATCTTCTCCCCCAAAGCTCCCTACCTGAAATGGTACTGTGCCTTTGAGTAAAAGTTAAGCTGAGCACTATCTGCTTTCTAGGTATGCAGATTAATTCTGGGTTATGGCAACATTAACTGTTCCTCAGTTTGCATTTCTTCGGGAGTAAGTAAGTGGTGCGGTAACAACTGGAGCTACTGTTTGGCCGGTACAAGGAGGAAAGGGCGACAGCGCTGTGGAGAGGCAGCTAGCAGGGCTGGCGCTGCTTTTTGGTTGTGTCTTCTCCAAGTCTTGGAGCTTCAGTGCATCTGTAGGTGTTGTAGCCGACTGAGGGGGGTTTCAGAAGCTCTCAGAAGCCAGGCTTGCAGAGCCTTCTCAGCCTCCCGTGGCATTGGTGTTTAAGCTGTTTCTAGAAGTTTGGGTTTTAGAAGAAGGCAGGAGAGGAGAAGCGATCACTATTTTTTTAATATCAATATTTTTCAAAATCACTGTTTTTCCTTGGTCAGCTGGGGCCCTTGAGGTGAACGCAAGCTGCCCATCAGGCTTGCTTCTAATGGGGATCTTCACAGGGAGCTCAAAAACAGGGAGCTCCATGGGTGACATCCTGTTTCACTGTGCACAATAAAAGCTTCAGGTGAGGTGGGCCGTGGACAGTAGAGGGTGCATGACAGCCTGAAGAACGAGGGCTGCCCCTTCTCCCAAAGCAACCGCACAGCCGTGCTCTTCCCTTTTAGTGGTGCTCCCCGGGTTTGAAGATGGTGTCCAAGCATACCCATGTCCCAGTAGTGACTGCATTACCTACTGCTGCTACTCGTGTTCATTCTTTCCAATGTTTCCCTCTTCTGTGATGGGCAAATCTCATTTCTTGGACATTTCAGACAGCTTTGAAAGCCAAATGATGGAAGAAAATTCATCATTGATTTCTTCAAGTTTCCTAATAATCTTTGCACTATTACCTCTTTCCTTCCTATTTTGTACTTAACACAGCACAGATCTGTCATTGCTCCTTTTTCATCTTCTGATTTTCAGGCTTTGGTTTCCTGCCTTGCTTTTCTTGATGGGCTCAACACTGCTTCCCTGATCTTCTGTTCATCTTTGTTTTCACCGACACGCACAGATCTTCGATTCATTCTGGCATTCAGATCTTTCCTCATTTCCTTTCTATCTTTTAACAGTCTTCTCTCATCTCTTCAGATATGACTTCCAAGCTGTCTGGCGGCTTCTTCTCCTAGCTACCCCACAGTACAAGGAAAAATAATGTGTACTGCATGGCAGGTCCAGTGGGGGAAAGCAGAGCAGATTTATGTACAACAGAGATTGCTTGATTTTTTTGTTTTCAAATAATGGTTTAAATTAAAATCAGTTTCATTGCTTGAAAATGTACAAAATCAAAGAAATACTTTGATCATCTGAAAACCACAATTCTGTTCTATGAATATAAATGATAATATATAATGTGTAGGCTATTTGCTGCCAATTATTATAATACTCTAATTCAGTTTGCTATCTCGTATTCCTACCAAATTTTTCTCAATGTTGTTTTTAAAGCATATTTCATAGATAGAAGTTGCGGAAGTTATGGAAGTTATGGAAGTAAAAATAAAGTGTAAATTATTACAACAAGGAAGCTGGAAAATTACTTAGGTCCTAATTTTCCATCCTATAATATTTGGGTAAACAGATCAAGAACCTCATTGATTTCAGAATGGCTGCATGTGGAAACATTTATGGAGCAAGATTTGTGCTTGCATCACCACTAGAATCGAGATTAGTCTGAAAAAGAAAGAATCAATTAGCCGTCTCCCTTTTCTTAAGCTTTGCCTAAGCTGGCCACAGCAGGACAAGCTGCGGTAACTCTTCCCTTTTAGCACAACCAGGGTTCTTGTGCAGAGCGCAGTGAAACACGGACATGAGGTTGACTGGGTACATAAAAATTAGTGCAAAACATATCAGTAATAATGCTTCACATCTTCAAAGCACTTTACAGACATTAACTAATGAATTGTCACAGAAACCGTATAACATAGACAAGTGTCTTTGTCCTCATTATAGAGATGGAGAAAGTAAGGTAACAAGGATAAATCACTTGTCCTGGGCCCCAGAACAGCTGACAGCATGGGAAGGATTTGTGATGGAGGAATTTCTGGCCAATGTGCGGGAAGGCTGAGATTTCGCTTTCCTGGATGACTGTCTCTCATACAAAATATTGCCAAAGGTAGGTAAATACCATCCCTTTCCCCCATCCTTTTCCTTCCTCTGGCACATTTTATTGCATCTTGCTTTCACAGATGTTTCTAAAAGGTCTGTGTACAATAAGTTGGGGGAGAGTGTAAAGGTCAAAAATTGTATCTTGGAAAATGGTATTTTTTTGAATTTCCCAGTCTGATGAGTCATTCATTGCTATGACATATCGTGTCTGCTTTTGTTAGTCATGTCATATTAGACTCGGTGAGCGAGAATGATCCTGCCTACTCCAGGCTGGCTGATTTCCTGAAAAAACTTAAATTGAGAGTGACACTAAAGTGCAAAAGAGTAATCTGAGGGAATGTAGTTAGGTTGCTTCAGATCTTATTTCTTCTGTACTTTGGACTGACATGAATGTTTTTCTTCATAACCTGCAGTTCACAACCAGCTGAGTTCTCCAAGATTATGCGCTTTACAAAAGTGACACTATTTTATTGAATTAAGTAAACAATTTGTCACTGCTGAAAGTCGGTGTTAGTAATTTATTACAAATTACATCATTATTTTACAATACAGGACAAGTGAGTCAGACAAAATGCATCTAGCTAATTCTGAATTTCAGGATAATCGATGAAGCCTTTGTTAGATTGAAATATGATATATTATCTAAAGCCATTTAGCTGGGCCTGGGCTGAAATTTAAATATTTCTGTAACAGCCTAACTCTTAATTTCCAAAACAAGCACACATTCCCATTAGTACTTTCAGTGAGCGTGTGTCATCATTGTGTGATGACCAAATCCATGGTGAAGGTGCTTTATTCTGTGCTGTTCATCACAGGGCGTGATACTGAGGGTTTCGTGCCAGCTGTGCACTGAGGGACACCTTCCCCTCCCTGACCAACTCTCAGAAGATCTGTGTGCTTTGGTGACATCCTTCCCACAGCCAAATTTTCCATCCAGTTGTTGAGTTTGTATCTAGGAGGTGTTGAAGGGAGCTTTGGCCGTTGGGTGCTCTGAAGCTGCGAGGGAGACCTTGGGTGGGATTTGGTGTGTCATGGTACGTGAGGCAGCGCGGGTGGGCAGGGGGCTTCCTGCGGGGCATGTGGCCAGCAGATCTGCCGCTGTGCTCTCCTCCAGCTCGCTTTGGGCTGGTGGCTTCTTTTGTGGGTAGGTTGTATTGCCACAACCCTGACAGTGCGTCAGGCTGAAGTCAGGTCATCACCTAAGAGGGTGAAGTCCTCTACCTCTGACTTAGGCTCTAGAACAACTCCCGAATTACTCTCTGAGTTGACTAAAGTCAGGTCTAGCGTTACAAAAAAGTTGGCATCAGTGTGGTTGCAAAGGTGTAGCTGTGACTGTAACCTCTACCTTGCTGTAGTCACCTGTTACTTGTGCTGTTCCCCTGGTTTCCACCCACAAGATCTTTTTAGCTAAAACAACGGGATGTTTTAGAGCAGTGGTGTGCTTATACATGGTGAGAGTACCTAGACCTGCCTTAAGTGAAGCACGGTATATTGCTTTTCACTGTAGTGAAATCTGCATTTAAAAGTTTTAAAATTAGAAACCTATAGGATCTTGGTGAGATAGGAAATAATTTTTTCCAATCATAGCAAAAAGTAGGAATTCTGAAAATGTTACCTGGTGATCAAAAAGCTGAAACCTGGAATATTTTCATTAACTGAAAAGGAAAATAAAATTTTAGAAAGAAAGGAGTCAACTGAGTGAAAGATTTCCTTTCAATCTATTTTAAGAATAATTGGTATGCATGTCTAAATGATAAGTAAGTTGAAATTGGAGGTAATGATTTTTTAAAAGTGAGTATTAAGTGACTACTATTATTTCCAAAACTGGTTGATAAATTAATTGGAAATTATTTTTCCTTCAGAAGTGGTGTTTTAAGAGATCTCTTATTTTCTAATTTCAAAAAATCGCATTCTGAATTTCCCAAGATTCCTTTATGCCCTGGGGGTTTTGCATTTTTGCCATGTATTTTTCTGGGTCAGTATAGCCTTACCTTCTATTAGGAGGGAAGGACATGCTGGCCAAGAAATAGTTGTAGGCCATTTGTGCAAGCTAAACCAAGCTTGTAAGTGTAGGAAGGAGAAGCACTTTTCTAAATCAGAGTGAAAACATTCAATTATAAGGTCTGTTTCTGAGGCTGTGGCTCCTGCTGACTTCCTAAGGGGAAGACCCTCCTTTTTATAAAGAGGTTTTTTCCTCCCTCCCTTTAACCCGCTGGCAGCAGGGGTTGGATTTCGTCTGTCAGAAAATCCCCTCTTGGCAGTGGATGTGCTAGGGATACTTAAGTGATTAATGACCCTAGTTAAGGGCCTGTTACCAAGGGAGAGTTCAATTCATCTCACTTCACTGGAGCATTATATGCCATGTGTTGTCACTGGTGAAGATATGGTCTTCTGCAATTACGGTAGGTAAATTCTGTCTTTCAGCATACAGGTGAGGAGTCCTTCTTTAGCTTTCTCCAAAGGACAGGTTGTGAAATTCCCTCAGCTGTGTTGTCTGAGAAATAACCACCCTAGATGTTGTTGTGCTGGTGTGCATGGCTTTTTGGGGGAAGCAAGGATTGCATTACTTTGTGTTTAGGATTTTGAGGTACCAGGTGAAGGTTTAGGCTGTTGTTGTGGATGACTGAGGGAGAAAAATAAGAAGAGTTGTAACCCAGACTTTACAGCTCGGTTTGCATTCTTTCCCTTGGCATCTCTATGTTATGGTTTTCCATGTGTGCTGTCTGCCTACAGTGAATTGAAATAAATAAATAAACAGCAGCATTTCAGCTACTTCTTTTGTAGGAGGAAAATGGACTTCCCTGACTACCAAAGATTATTCCCTGAGCAGTTTATTTGATATCTCCACACTCACAACTGCAGGAAATGCAAACTCGAATGGGGAGAGAAAATAAAGTTCAGCGTGAAGTCCCCTGTGTCTGCTGATGGAAGGGCAGCTCCGTCCTGCCAGCGAGGTCCAGCTGCCACCGCCCTCAGTGCCTGGCTTCGTGGGGCTGCGCAGCGCCCTGCATTCAGCCAGAGAATGTACAAGAGAAGCAGGCAGAAGAGGACATTTGTAGGCCATTTGTGTCTCATGGATGGGTGTAGGTCACTTCTGTCTTCCTGACTGGTCCAGGGACACACACGGTGGGAATACAGGGCAGGAAGGAAACGGTAAAAGCCAGTTTGCTTGTGGCAGACAGGGTGAGTAGCCTGCGGGCTGCGGTTGGTTCCTCAGCCCCATGCCCATGCATCGCTGCCTTCTGCTCGCGGGAGAACGGGGAGAAGCTCATATGTACGTTCCGGGTTAGGCAGAAGATGGGTCTGTAACTCTATCAATGTAACTTTACCAGCAGTTATACAGTTCTGCTGTAGTGCAGGTGAAGAATTAACAAATTTCTGAACCAGAGCGTAGATGTAACAAGAATTCATTCCTGTTTCTGCAGAGCTTACAGCGTCACTGGGCTGTTCAAGGGAGTTACGGGCTCAGTGAGGAGTTTGTGCATCAGGTTATCAAATAACCTAAGATGCATTTGTCAGGATGGCTAGTGGGTTGCATGACTTCCTGATGGCGTTGCTTGTTGTCACACAGTAGACATGAGTCACATCCTCCTGTCACAGTGCGTCCCAGTCCTGGTTGCTTTTAGGTTTCTGCCCTTTGTAGTTCAACTAGCAACATGAGCTCCAGCTCAAGAAAACCGATTTAAGGTCTGTTTTATTTGAGATATTGCCTAAAGTTGCTTTTGAAAATGGTTGTTAGTCACTTCTGTCACTTCGATGCTTTTCAAAATTGTATTTCCTGTCCAATTTCTCACTTTGTCAGACAGCAGTAATTAAGGTTTAGCGTGCAGAATTTAAGCCAGAAAGGACTTGCTGTGCAAAAGATGTATGTGGGCACTGGGGAGTAAATTTAGCAGCCTTCTAGTTGTAAATATTTTATGACTTTATCTGTGAGATTATGACCATGATACACAATGGGAGTTGGAGATGTGACTGAAGATGAAAATGTGGCTGGCTGCTGAGGGTGTTTGTGCACTGAAATGCAGGGGTAGCTCTATTGACTCTCTGCCCACTGGGTTAATTTGTATTACCAAACCCCTAAACCTGGGAAATGAAGGGAAAGTTGTACTAGTTCAGTAGTTAAGGTAAGAAGATTCTCTCCAGAAACACCTGGCGCTGGTCCTAGCATAGCTTTTTCCTGTCTCTCCCTTTTCTAAGTCTTAGGTCTTCCAAGGAAGAAAAGGTGCCTTGGTTTCCAAAATGTATGAAGGCGGAATCACTGGGGTTGCAACGGCTTTTGTGAATTGCATTGAAGGCTGAGGGTGTGCAGCCGGCAGCCAACCCTACCTTGCCTGGTCTGTTGGCTGTTTATTCTGTGTGTGTGTTGTCAGGACCAGATCCAAGTGAACAGTGATTAAGAAATAGCTCTCTGAAAGTAATGTTTCTGAAAATTTTCCTGCTTTGAAAATGAGACAAGGAGCAGATGCAGATATTGTCCTCCAGACCTGGGCTGACACAAGGCATCAATGCTTTAAGTGGTTTTGATCCAAGTGCTTGGTCTGTCTTATGGCACAGGGGAGGTATCATTGCTCACCAAAGCAGCCTATGCTGTGTTTGGGGTGCAAATTCTCTGTGGGGTAACTCCAGCATTATTTAGAGAGCTGGATGAAAGAGAAGGATTATGTATCTGGATTTCAGTATGCTTATAGTTGGAGCTTTAGTTTGGATGAATCACTAATTAAAGCCAAAGGCTGAAAGCACTCCTTTGGTAGGGTATTACACTGTTAATTCTGTTACTTGTTCAGTCGCATGAGAGAAATGATAGATTGAGCTACCAGATAGTTTATACTTATGGCATATGGGTTGTTTGTTTTTTGCAGCTGAGCAGAGTGACAGCTCTGGGCTTGCCACCGTGCTGAGTGTTACAGATTGCATTCACAATTCCTCCATCATTCCCTATTTGCATGGACATTTTAGTGCCTCTGGACCTTTGCACAATTATCTCCCAGCATTATTAATCAAGTCCCAAAACATTTACGTGTCCAATCAAGTTAATTGAAAGAGATAGGTTTTATTAAAAAGAAGTCCTAGTGAGGCCTGTAGCCTATATAATAAGATTGTTCTGTGGAGTCTGTACATCTGATGCAAAAGAAAAACCCCTCATGTGTGATACAAAGCAACTAGAACAAAAATAGCTTCTACAACTGAGATCTTGCTGTGTTTGGCTAACCTGTGGCTTTACAGCAAATAGCCAGGAATGACTTGACTAGTTTAATTTTCCCCTAATTTAAAGCATAAGTTCTGTGTATAATATAAAGTTACATAATACCATCCATAGGGCATGTTTCTAACAGTTTCCAGCATCTTCACTTTTAATTTATAGAGTTTGTGTATCTTCAACATGAATGGGTGGTTGCGGTAGCTGCATTAATGAAACGTAACATCTATCTCAGTGAGTCAGTGAAAGCCAGTAAATTTATTCACCATAGATTTGCTAGTTGAAGTGTAGGTAATACAACTACAGCTACCATTGGGTTTTGATTCAGAGCAGTAGTATGGCTGTGAAGCCAGCCTTCTCATTGTCCCCACTGATTGTGTGCTGATTCAATTCACAGCTCTGTTTTGCTGTGCACAAACTGCCCCAGGCAATGCATCCCAACCTCTAATGGAGATAAAAGGTCTGGAACAGTGATAAGTTTTGAACCACACGCATGGTGGGCATGTTTGGTTGAGGGGAGCAGATTAAATCTAGTCCCCAGTGAATGCCTGAAATACATGTAGTGTAGATGTAGAAGCCTCCGTACCAGATTGAATCTAATGATTTACTTCTGCTGTGTGAAATTACTTGCTAATGTAGATACAGCAGTGAAACTACAATGAAGAAACTGTTTGTGATTGGTGGCTGTGGATGTAGTAACTAAACTGTTGTCACCTGAAGTTTCCCAGGACATCTGCAGTTGTGTATTGGAGTGAACTGGTGAATCATGTGCTCCTCACATGCTGTGCCTGTGTATCTCATTGCCTTTCTTCAAGTCTTACCAAAGATACCACAAGACCAAAATTGGACAAAATAACATGTTCAATATACGTTACTGTGGAAGTCAAGATCAGTGTGTTGGCACATGTAAAGGGTGAGACTTGATTCACCCCCACCTCAGCACCAGCAGCTGCTGCCTTCACATCTGCAAGTGTTTTTCTTGCCTGTAGAATGACAATGGCAATTGTCCCCTGTCAAGGTTTTTTTTCACCAATATTTTAAAGAAAATGAGGTTGTAGATACATTGAGGACCTAAATTAGCAGAGACTGAGGAAATGCAGCAGCTGTGAATCTTAACCTGACCTAGCTGGGGTAGGCATAGATTTGATGAGGTTTCAGTGATAGGAAAATCTGAGCCTGAAGGTTCCCCTGAACCTTTTTGCAGCCCTTGCTGTTCTGATGCCGTATCAGATGGTAACACTCACTGCCTTAGAAAAAAGAGACCTGTCTTAACCTCTCAGATAAGACACATTTTCTTGTATTTACTACATCTTTCAAAATATGTCACAAACTTAATTTTCAGTCCTCAGGGGTTGTACTTGCTTGTCTGTGTGTGTTTAAGTGGTGATGCCTTCCAGTAACGGCTGGAAGACCAACTGGTTGTTGCAGTTCTTGTAGCAGTTCCGTTAGCTCAGCTGTGTGACATTTCTGCTTTTGGACACATGTTCAGGGCCAGGATTTTAGTCCTGTCTGCTATATGTGTGCCTGCTCATACATGGTATTAACCATGGTTTTTGTTTATAATTCTGTGCAGTTACAGTATCTTATAGGTGACTGATAAGGGTTTGATGGAACCAGCTTGTTAATGCAATGCCAGTGATCAACACTCCTTTGCTGAACAGCTTCTTGCTTGTCTGTGTCCGAGGAACCTGTAGCTTTAATGTGTTGGCTGCAGTTAGTAGATGGGCTTTTTTTTTGCCACAGCCTAGCTTGGAGACAGTTGTGTGGAAGACAGAGAGTAAAGCAGAGAAAAATGTGTATTACTGGTGTAGGCTTGTTTTTATATTCTACCAAGGAGACACTGAGCGGACTCTAACCAAAACATGTCGTGTTATAAAGATACTGTAAAGTACATAAAAAGATGTGAAGCAGCAACATGGAAAACATCCGTACCTCTTCATACACTGTCTCGCATTACTAATCATAGAATCATAGAATGGATTGGGTTGGATTGGACCTTAAAGATCATCTAGTTCCAACCCCCTGCCATGGGCAGGGACACCTTCCACTAGACCAGGGTGTTCAAAGCCCCATCCAACCTGGCCTAATGCCAGAAGGACATAACAAGATGGTTTTATTTTTTACCACTTGTGCTGGTTCCTGCTTGTTTGTCTTTAAGTCTGATTAGTTAATTCACTGATTTCACATCCCATTTCTCATCTATTAATGCCTGGCTGCAGTGACTTGGCTATCCAACAATGCAGAGAAATACTACATCTAGAGGTTTTTTTCTCATTTTGACCACTTATTTCTGATAATTCCTTTACCTTTTAAAACTCACACTCACAAATCTAAATTTTGGACCCAAATGAGCTGGAACTATACCTTTAAAAAAAAAAATAGCAAACCCAAAATCTTTATGAAAGTTACTCCAATGTTGCTGTGTCAGCATCAATGTGATTAACCTGCTGTACAAATGTGGGTGCTATAAAATGAACTTGCTCCAAGGCTTTGACTTGCATGCTCAAAGCTTTCCAACTGTGGCATTTATAAATCAGTAGTTTTGTGTGTTTGTCTGTTCTGTTTAAGTGTTCTTCCTTCATTCTTCCCTCCATCCTGCAGCCCAATGTATATGTCATGGCCATATGAGACCTGCCCAACACGCAGATTCAGAGATACTGGTTTTATTTCTTAGGTACAAGGGAAGACATATTGCCCAAGCTTTCTAAATAATTACACAAATTATTAATAGCTTGTGGAAAAAATAATTAAAAAAGAAAAGAAAAGGAAAGGAGGAAGTGACCTGCTAGTGCATTAGCAGGAAATGCAGTATTACAGAAGGTACATGTTGGTGTCCATTGCAGCATGCAGTGTGAACATCTGAGTTCATATAAGCAGAACGGCTAGCAGAATACATCTAAATTCCCTTTTATGTGAAATTTTGTATTTCTTCCAGAGAAGCTGAGCTGTTGCCATTTCAAACAAACATAGCCCAAAGTCTTTCACTTCCAGATCGTACTGTTTTCTAGGGAGTGCCTTGTTTGGGTGCTGCGTTTCTTAGCAGTCCTAGTTGTTTGTGGTGGGGAGTGTGGCTGGCTCTGCCCAAACATTATTGATGCCAAGTTCATTTAAATTGCATAAAGTTAATTGACTCATAGTTGTGGAATGGGGTTTCATTCTTCCCTTATCACAGTGCAGTGTCCTCATTTGATGATACTGATTAATAGATTTTCAATTCCTGCAGATAAACTTTGGAGGCAGAGTGGTGGTATCTTAAGCAGTGGAAGAAGTTATTTTGGGAGCGGTGGAAGGCTGATCTGAAGCAATAGTGCGTTTTCCTATCTTTTACCCATAAGGACATAGCACCTGTAAGAACAGGCAGTAGCTTCTGACTCAACATCTCTGCTGGAAACTTAACGATAATATATCTGCATAGGATCTGAAGACTTATTCCTTCTTCTCTCTCACCTGGAAAACTCAGTTTTGTGACCATTTTATCCCTGCCTTCTCACCGCCCAGTTGTTTAGAGACAACCCACAGTAATACCATCTGCAAATGTAGGAACAAGTGTATGGGAATACTGTAAAATATTTTTGACTTAAATACTTGCTGAGTACTATTGAAACTTGACTTGTTTTCACCTCCTGATGTCATCTCATGAAAGATCTCTCTGGGTGACAGTAACCTGGGTTCAGATTTCTCATCGTAGGTTGTTAGACTGACAAGGTGAAGCATAACTATGTTTGATTTAAGTGGGCACAGACAAACCCCAAAATTTAAACGTGGCTTTAAATTTAAGAAATTTGAATTGGGATATTCCCTCTAACTCCTTAGCTACCTAAGGATAGATGTTGAGCTTTGGGAATTGTTGGCATTTGATCCTGAGCCACAAGTCTAATTTTCTTCAGGCTCTTCTGAATGGGAGGAGACAGGAAATGTGTCACGTGGTACACAACTGATGAAGTAGTTGATGATATTTTAATATGTGGAATTTATTTTCAGCTCTAAGTATGGATTATGTATAATGCATATTTAAACCATTTCTGTCTGAATTCCCTCTGCAGCTGACAAGGTGCATAATTAAAAAGAGAAGCTGGCTACGGCCAACTAGACCTGGCTGATGCCATGTAGTTGGCTTGTGAAGAGAAAATTACATTAAGGAAAGATGGGTGTTAGATCTAATGTCAACTGATTAGAGCAAGGGTGGCTAAGTGCAGTGTTTGCCAGAGTAAATCAGGAAAAGGTTAAGGAAGGAGAGCAATGCAGAAGATGAGATAAGAGGTTTGAAAGCCATTGTGTTCCTCACTTACATCCTGGGAGATAATCCCAACAAGTCCATCAAGATGAACGTGATATGTGGTACTGAGCAGCCAGTCCCATCAGGGACTGGGCATGGAAATTGGGAGAAAAATACCTGCAAGTGTCACTTTCCATGCACCAGCTAGGGGAAGGGGAGAAGGGTGATACTGATGTTGATATTGATATTGATACTGATTTATTGTTGTTGTTGTTTTATTATTTCAAAGGACTTCCAATATTATTATTATTATTATTATTTATTGAAATACTTATTCTCTCATTTACAACATTGTTTCAGAACAGGCAGGAGAGAAACTCGATGAGGTAGCCTAATCAGGCCTGAAACAGAATAAGCAGAATATGCTTTTTTTTGTTGGTATTTCACAGAAGTTTTTCTTTGCCTTTGCTGCTTTTGCTACCTTAATTTTTCACAGCAAATGTTGCACCACAGGATCTGCAGCTCTGCATATCAATACAGAAAGCACTGCGTGGGAAATAGTCAAGTAGGGCCAGTATATATTACACCAAAGTTACGGATTTGCTTTTGTTTATTTTTGCCCCCCCTTTTTTTTTTTTTTTTTTTTTTTGCTTTTCTGATATTACTCTCTTGTCTCCAGGCAAGAAACCAATTCTCCCTTTGCCTCAGAAACAAGTGGTATCACCTCATGTCTTGCTGGCAGGGGATTTAAAACAGCCACTATAATTTACATGATAATTGTGTCATATTTTTTACTTCACATACAAGTTCCTCCTCGTTTGAGATCGTTCTGTCCTTTAGCAAATAGCGCACTTACCTTTCGCTCTGCAGGGAGCTCTTGGCAATCTTGAGTCAGGAATATAATGGGAAAATGGCTCACCTGATGATTTCAAGGGGATTACAGATTTAGGGAAAATAATCTGGCGGATGGGAAAGGGAGGAGAGTTCCACCAGTCACTACTGGAGCAGGACAAATATTGAATTCTGTCATCACTGGCTTGCCTGTCTTTTAGCACATCTTTTTCTTGCCGTGCTGCAGAGGGTGAGAGGGGAAGCGTCTGGAGGGATGTTTGGGTTGTGAGTGGTGCCTGTGCAGCGAAGGTGCTCATGCAAAACCATGTTTCTTCTCTGTGCCAAACAGGCTGCAAGCAGTTCTTATACCGCAAGTCCATCATGCTCTGTGTTTGAAGGGGGATTGCCAGGCTAAGGGGAGCATTGCAAACTTGGCCTGAATTACATTTTCTCCAAGTTCAGACCTGAGAACGTGCAGAAATGACAACTATTCCATGTTTATACTGCATAAACGCAACTCTGCTAAGAGCTGCAGCGCTTGTCCTGGTTGCAGAGGAGATCGATCATTCTGGCCTTTGCACAGCTCCGCTCTTCGCCACTCGGCTTGTCCTGTTTGAAATACAAATGATAGAAATTAGTATATTAGCAGGAGACTGCAGGGTGTAATTGTATGTTGACTGAAATGTTTCTGATGGATGGACCTGGTGAGATGACATCTCTTATTTATGGAGAGGAGAGCACAGGTAGTTGATAGATTTGACAAGAGCACAGTGGCAAAACAAAATAACACTCAGGCAGAATGAGAATGTATTTCCTAATGGCCTCCCTCGCAGCTGTATACACTGATTTAATCTCTCCAAAGCACTCCGTTGTTTATGAGGCCTGTGGGTACAATTTTATGCCTGACTGAAGAGGTTGCTAATAGCTGCCATATTTGTGTTTAAGGACCTGCGAAGGATTAAACTAAGTATTTTAAAGCAATGAGCCATAATAAAGTAATAATATATTGAAAATAATAAACAGCTTTTTATTCAATAATTGGCTGCAAAACTGGTGAACTTTAAATGACAAAACTACTAATTATAAATGCAATTGCTAATCATATATTCATTGGGGAATGCAAATTAAAACCATGGCATAAAGTCTCTATATGTGCCAGAGGCAACAAGTCACGGAGCAGGATGGTAGCCTCCTTTGAAAAAAAACAACCAGAAAACCCACAAAAAACCCGTAAGGGAAAACAAAATATTCCTGTAGGAACAAGCTGTGGTGATTACTCGGGATTGCTTTGTCAGGGATAAAGCTGCTGTGTGAGGGGAGAAGTGTCAGTTCTTCTCAGTGCCAAGGTGTGATGTCCCATGTGGGGACATTTTGTGTCTCAGAATGAAATAATCTCCAGCCCATAATAAATACTACGCTGGAGGTCTCCTTTTCCTATTTTTGAAGAGTGTTATTCTCTCATCCCAGTAACCTTATTCTTTTCCCTTCTCCAGGAACTGCAGTTCTTGTGGTTCCCATCCTTCAAAGCACAGCACCACGATCAAGGTTTCCTCTCTTCTGGAATATCCTTTTTAATGGAGGAGGTCCGGTAGAGGTGATCTGAATAGATGATAAGAGGAGGAGGTTCTTGAAAGCCTCAGTGATGAGTTATTTTGTGTTTCTCTTACCAAAATCTGACTGGAGCTTACCAGGGTACCAGCATCTAGACCACACAGACTTGCTGCCTCCTTCCTGCCTTAGTATGGGGCAAAGTTGCAGATTAGAAGGTGCTGTAGGAAGCCACTTTATAGACAGACAGTTTCTGTGTGTGAACATGTATTATGGTTACTGAATCAAGTGTAGCTCCACGCTGACAGAAATACACACACAGAAGTGTAGGTACAGAAGCTGTAAGAGAGGTTGTCCCAGCAGAGTGCCTGCTGAAGGGTACAGAGCGTTCCTGGAGCTGAGACAGCCAGCTGAAATAAATAATTCACACAGCCTTTTGATAAAATAAACTTAGTCTGAACCTACCCCTCAGTACTGAAGTGTCATTTGAGTTTCACAGGTCAGGAAGTGACTTTAAGGTCTGTGAACAAAGAAGTCATGAAGATGCTGAGGATAAGCCATCATCAGCATCCATATGTTCAAGGGCAGAAGCCTTTCTCAGCCCAAAAGCTATTATCTCTATGTCTGTGCCACCTGCCCATACCCAGCCTGATAACAGACAGTGGCTGATACCGTTGATTGCAGTTCAGTGTTCTGCACAAAGTAAGCTTGCTGGCCCAAATTAAACCGTTTGGGAAAATCCTGCTGCTTGCTAGAGCTGCGTATGTTCATTTCCCTGCAGCCACAGCAGTTGCTGCTGGTTGCATGGCTTTGGTGCAGGGGGTCTCCCCATGATAGTAGATGATGTTAAAAGGAGACAGAGCAAACTCTGCTGCTGTTACTCATTGAAAGCTGTGCTGACTCAGTTGCACCTGAAATCCCTGCCAGATTCTCTGTGGGACTTGCACAGCTGAAGGTGTTAGAGGGCTACGTGTCTGGTCTGGCAGGATGAAAAATGCGGAGGCACGTCTGGATCTGAGTCTCCACTAGTAATATTTGTCTCTGGCTTCCAGCAGGAGCTGTATACATGGCTGCACAGGCATATTTCCCTTTCTTGATGAATATATAAAATACATATGTCTATTAATTTGCTCTTAGGAGCCTTCAGGTTTCCATTAATGACTTGTGTCCCTCAAGGACCTTGCAATACCAAGTTTAAATAGAGATGCCAGCGTAATAACCTAAGGGACAAGCAGCACATCATGTGGTTAACGCCCTCCAGGAAAACACGTGGAGGGGTGGTAACAGTCCAAATGTCTTGGCAGGTCACTGAGTCAGAAGTGGCTCCTCCCGTGAAGCCTCAAGTGTGGCTTCTCCCATCGCAGCACCCAAGGAAGGCAGACCTACCTGTAATGACAGCATCAACTGGCTTTTTGTTACGAGCTGTGAGTGGTGAGCTCCATTGAAAAATGGAGTAGGTACTTAGACACTTGCATATAAATTTTAGATCCTTACCTTAAATAACCACATTAGAAATCCTTCAGAGGAAAACCACATTTTCTAGGCAAGACACGTTGGACATGATAATTTCTATTCCGCTTCCTATAGATTCTATGTTGATGTTATTTTCTGATTTCCCTGGCATCAACAAACTGGGTTATGTATGCCTTTGTAGCTAAAAAGGCAGTGACCAGTTGACCAGCTTCTGTACAGGTTTGCTGCAAACCCCATCTGGTTTAAATGTCACTACTGAGGTTGGACAACCTTGTAGAACACTGCAGTCAGAGGTTCGGCTTGATGCAGAAGTTACCGCATGAGCTTTCGGCGCAATTTAATGCAGGAGATTATGTGAGATGATGGCAGAAATCTGTCTTGAAGATGTTTCCATTGTGTCCCCTGTGTATCTACATTAGATGAGTGACAGCAGGACTGTGTGGTGCAGAGGCTGCTTGGTCATCCTGGTCCTCGTCAGAGGGAGGAAGGGAGCCAGATGGGGCTGCCGAGGCTGGCAGCCAGCAACCCAGGTTGAGAGTTCTAGGAAGTTTATTTTCTAGTGACCACAGGAGGAACGGGATTTCTTTTTATTTTTTAGTGTTACATTTTAGCCTTCAGAGAACCAGAACAGGAACTTGTGACTTGTTTGGCTACAAAGCTCATTAGCATAGCTCTACTACACTGAACTGCTGGAGAAGAATTTTCAGACCAAAAAATGCATGTGAATACAAAGAAACAATAAATCTATGAGCATTGTAACTCATTAAAAAACAATTTATGGACAGTGAAGGGACTGAAGTCATTGGATAAATTATTATCACTGAAATTATTCAGCTTTGTTTAAATTATGGATGATGTTACCAGGTTGTTGTCTCAAGTCATCTCACGTACTTCATATGCAGTGGTCTTCTGAGATCTCTTACATCAAACTAAACTGTTGACTGAATCTTTGTTAACATTTTCAGTCTTTCCACAAAAACATCCTTTTACTGCAGCTTGTGAGAAGGGCCTGTCACAAAGTGACACATGAAGGTATCAGCACAAGTTTTAGTAGCCCTGGCTCAGCTGGAGGAGCAGGTCTCTGAGTAGGGGAAAGCTCCTCAGGACAGAAGCTGTGCTTTCCTGGGTGCTGGTTTGGGGCTGAGGAGCGGTTCCCTTTGGGGATACAGCAATTATCAGTCTTCCTTGTCATCAGTGTTGAGAGCAGGTGCCACTCCTTCAGCCTGGCACAGAAGCACTCTACATGCATGTAAAATTGCTGTGGATGCTGTCAGGGAGATGTGTTTCTGAGGTGCCTCAGTCATAATGCTCAGTCATGGCAGGGGATGGGTCAGGATGGGGCTGGTCCATGGCTGTACATCTCTTCCAGGCTCTGCATAGGAGCAAGACCAGGGACTACTCTTGTTCTCCAAGAAACAAACATTGCTCAGTCTGTGCAGCCAAGTAAAAGGTGAGGTTTCTCTAGAGTCCCAGCTAGTCAAAGATGTTTGAGAGGACTCCAGTATTTCCTTTAAAAAAAACCACAAAAACCCACAACCAAACACACAGAGTTACAAAGAAGGAACAAACCTGTTTCCCTGACCACCAAAGGAATTGCAGTTTAGGGGATTATTTGTTGGTTGAGGTGGTAATGGTGAATAGTTCGGATAAGGAGATACAGGTGGTAACAATCATGCATCATTTGCAAGCAAAGCCACCAACCCATGTGCATGTAATAACCATCAGACAGACCTGCTGACTCATTGTGGGGGCTGAAAACCAAGTCCTTGGCCACACCTGGGTGGCTCCCAGCCCTTCTGGGGGGAGTTCAGTTGGGAGCAAGGGCTCGTTGGAAGAGGAAGGGCTTTCCCAGCTCCTACTGTAGATGCTAGCTGTGAGTAGCTTGCTTTGGGATATGTGAGGTGGAAGGAAAACTGAGCTGCTGTGAAATATTTGGAGTGGCAATGGACGTTTTTTACACTCTCTGACTAAATTAGTGAATGTTTTGGACGCTGAGAGCGAGAGCAAGCCTGAAATGTGAAAAGGTACTTGTTTTTTTTAAACAATTATGTACTTTCTTGGACTATAGTTCTGTAGAAATGTGTATGTCCTGGAAAAGAAGGGCAGGTGTGTAATTCTGTTGATCTGGGGGGATTGTGGAAGTTTATTGCATGTAGACTTGTATGAATTAGCTCTGTGACAAAAGCATTTACATAAGCAGCAGTTCAGCTACTTTCTGGATTGTAAGAGTTAAATTAGTGAAACTTAAATAACTTCCTCAGCCCTGCAGTTGCAGCCAGGACTGGTGGTGAGTGGAAGTAACTTCTTTGTACTGTAATGCACCAAGGCGCAGAGATACACTTAGCTACGGCGATGGGGAGAGCTGAGAGTTGAGGGTCAAAGTCCTGACATTAAGGATTAAAGTTGCTTTGTCTTTTTTCTTTTTTAGTCTATACAGCTGTGCTTTTTTTCCAAGTTTCACATTTTTCTGTGTTGTGTATGCGTTAGGTCTCACATCATGTGTTTTCTGAGGGGAATGTGTGTTCATCATGTCATTGGCCTTGGGGAGGATCAGTGTGGGGAATTTCTCTCCAGACTACTGTTCTTTTGCCGCTGCTTTTGCTTTGTATTACCTCCCTGTGGTGGTTTGATGTTGCTAAGAAAGTGGATACGGATGTCACCAAACCGTTCCTCAGCTGTGCCGTTTAATTTTGCTGCAGTCGTTTTAGTGATACATTAACAAATTTACAGACAAAGGTGGTGGGAGTGTCACAGAAAAGATGGGTTTAATAACCACTTGTAGAGAAAACAAAAGCCAGTCGAGTGACAGTCCTGGCAATTCCCACCTTTGTTATTGCTGACAGACGGCACAAGAATAAAAACAAGCTGGTTACATGCACTGACACTAATATACAACCAATGGTGATGTCCCGAAGGAAATGTCACCAATTAGCATGAAAGCTGCTGCAGTTATCCACTTAGACAAGATTTGGCCATGGAAAGTACAAGGTTTTAAGATGAACCTATGACTCCTTCTCCCAAATGCTTTCCTATCCAAACACGTGTGGAAATCTGTAAGACAGCTGAAGTGAACTCCTTGGTAGGCTCTTGTGGTCTGGCGAAGCAGTTTGCTGCACACCTGTCTTGCTTCCGACGCTGGTAGTCTCTGGGAATGAGCTAGCACAGTGTTATGGTGAAAACAAATATGTCTGTATATAGACACAAGGCTAGAAGTAATGAGATGGCATGGCAAAGTTCAACATTGGAAAAGTCTTTAAAAACAAAGATGGAAATGCTGAGATGCGTGTCGGAGAGGTGGAGGATAGGGCGGGTGGGAGGGGGGTTGGGTTCATTCACTTTGCATAAACTGTTCAAAACCCTGTGTTTAAGTTGAAACTGGACAGGAAAAAATAAAAAAGGGGAAAATGCCACACCATCTGCAAAAACTGCCACGACAATTTATGCTGCATTAAAAGCCTTTCCCTGAAGCTGTGCTTTAATAAGGTTCCTAGTCAGAAGTCAACCTCTGCCTGGTAATTCATTCTAAACTCTCATAATACATTTATTAGTGTGGAAACGGCAGAAGTGAAGTGACCATATTTGAGGTCCATATTAAAAATTAGCAAAATCTAATGCCGTTCCGAGTTAAAAATGAAGGCTAACGAGTGCTGGAACATGAAGTGAGTGCTATCTTTTGCAATAACAGGCAGCTAAATGAACATTGTTTGAAATAACATTTTATTAGGTTTTCTTAAAGTGAATACTCCATATGATTTTTTTAAAATCTCAGATAAAGTTATTGAAATGAGAAGTGTTCCGTTAAAAAGGAATTTCTTGAAAGACAGGGATATGCTTTATCATATTATAGTTCTTGCATTGTATTAAATGCTACTTAATGTGTTTTATTGAAATCCAAACCTCTTGCTTAGCGTTCTTTTCCAATGATACAAAAGCTTATGATTCACAACCTCTTACATAACAGATATAATGAGTTTCTGCATATTTTATTGCTTTGTATTATTCTGAAAGCCATTAGTCTATTTCTCTTTATCATCAGTTATGGCAAAAACGTTACCATTTTTCTCTTAATTTCATTGCTCCAACCAAGTTTGGGACTTTCAGAACTAACTTCTTTAGCTACCTGTTGGACTCATTAAACCTGATTCTTTTTTTTCTTCCTTTTTTTCTGTTGAAAATTGTATCCAGCTATTTTTATCTGAATACAGGAGGATAAATTCTGCTTTGGGGTACTCGTGTGTGCTTTCATTCAAGTAGATTAGAGTTGTGCGTATGAATCTCAGGCCCTAATTATGTTTCTAATAATAGAAGTTTCTTGCTATAAATACATGACTCGTTGAAATGATTCCTGTATGTTTAGGCTGCAGATGTGACTTCTGCATATTCATTAACCTCCCAGTTCTCCACTTGAGATGTGGAAATGCTTGGTGATGAGTGGAGAGCCTGCTAGGAGGGCTCAGGGCGAGAGGGTATGTGCCACCTCTCTCGGGAGGGTAAAGCCAAACTAAACAACTGTGGGAGCAAGTGGCAGTGGCTTCAAGCTCCTCTTGTGTCCTGTCTGGCATGGGCCAGCTTGGGGTGGAGCAGACCCCGCTGTAACCTCAGTCTGGGGAGAACTGGGGCCACCCCGTCTGACGCAGTTTTGACTCTACATAGGGCTTCATGCTTTAGCTTTTCTCAAATTTTCCTTAGATTGAACAGGTTTATTTGCTAAGCAGGGGGGAAAGAAGATATAAATTTCAACTGATTATTCTATTTGCTGTAAGTCATATAAAGCCATACAGGCTAGATGGTGAAGTTATCTGGTTTATAATTAATTTTTTGAAAAAATACAAGTTTCACAGGGATCTGTGTAGTTCGTGGGCACGTAACAGGTAGGTTTGTGCACGTATTGCAGCCTGCTGTTAGTGCCAAGAGCATGGTTTTGCTAAGGATCACTGCCTGCACCGGTCTGAACAGTGCTTTGCGTATGAGTGGGAAAATTACCTATTGTACACGTTGTGGACTGTATTTCTGACAAGGCTACCTCTTCATACTATTTTTATGTTTTCTTTTCTTCTTCAGTGGCTTTAGTTACTATCAGAACAGGACATTAAGGAGTAAATGAAAAGACCATTCTTATATGTCAGAACGGATGGCAAAACATAATTTCCACTGTGCAGAAGCAAATGTGTGGACTGTAGACCACTGAGTTTCACAGACCAGATTAAAATGGGATTTAAGTGATGCACAGATCTCGCATTGTCCCAGCTCCAAGGGGTCCGTGTCACCCATGGGGACAACTGTGCTTTCACTATGAGCACAGGCACAGACCTTGATGGTGTGGGTTTGATTAACAAATCACTTGACTATGATACAGCAGAATGATCTCTCATTTTACCATGGCAGTTATTGATTTATATACCCAGAGTGACAGAAAGCATTTTTATTTTTATGTCCAGCAACAAGTTGTTGCTACAGCAACATCGGTGTTGGGCACCATTTGGGACCCACCCTCATCCCTAAGTAAAACCCAGTAGATTCTGAAACTCTTTAAAAATTACTACAGTAATAAATTTTTTAAGGTAAGTTTTACCTCTTATCCCCTTTTCTGGAGGGGCTTAATTTATGTTTCAGGAAGGTATTACGTGAATCTACTGCATCTTCTTTCAGCCACTGTATATTGGGCAAAGTCCAACATTCCCTACAAAAAGAGCTGGAAAAGCTTCATTTTTGCTCTCTTTGACCTTGTACCTACTCCTTCCCTCCTGCTTTCTTTAAGGGGTGGGACGACAGGGTGGGGGACACACCACCAAAACCAAGCCCACCCTCAACGATTCCTTCAATTGCATACTTGCTACATTATTTTTTACATCTGCAGCCTGTTTCTACTACACATGACACCAATGATAGAGTTTGCGAAGTCAAGCTCTTGTCTTTGCAGGGTGCCTGGACAGGGCACCTGTAATGTCACTGTTTGCTGGGTGGAGCTTTGATACTTCACAGCCTTACTAGCTGATTGCCCTTGTTTCTTGGGAAATCTCCCCAAAGCCAGAGGGGAGGGGAGGAGGCTTATCCCTAAGGCTCCAGTAATGTTCCTAACCTCTTGCACTTGCTCCTGTCTTTACTGCTGAATTTCCAGGTCATATTCTGGTTTATAGCAACCATGGCTTGTGCTGTGACTGAGGGTGGGTTGTGTTTTCTGAATACGTAGACTACTGCTGCAGGGTACCCGTGCCCCAGCTCTGAGGCTTGCTCTGCTGAGTGCTGACCTGCTGCCATGCCCGTTGTTACAGGAATGTGTGTTTGGACTTAAAAGATTATGCTTATACTCTTTGGCCTATGCCAAAGTATTTGTTTTCTTGGGCAAAGGGAGGAATAGCTGAGTAGTATACCTGAAGAACAAGCTTCTGTGGTAGCCACTGTAAATTCGATCATGTGCATTCTTCCAGCCAGCACTGGGGTGTATATGGTTCTGCTCTAATCCTCACAACCAGGGTTTGCTAATAAAGATGCTTTCTGCCTAAAAGAATGATTGCCTCATTCCCAGCAGCTGTTTTCTAACTGCTGCTTCTGCCAGCTGCTGGTTGCCCAGGCTGGTTGTGGTGTCTCTGGCCTTGGAGATACTCAAAACCCAGCTAGACCCAGCCCTGAGCAGGGAGGATCTCCAGATATCTCTGCCACCCCAGCAATGTGAGGAAATAGACCCAAACCAAGCTGTGGTGCGGCTGCCAGCACTCCAGCTCCATTTGGGGGTGGCCTTAGGGTAAGTACTTGTAGCTTGGGCAGCTGGAGCAGCCTCTTACCATCCTGGCGTGTCCCATAAAGGCTGCTCTGCTCCCTGCCTGCCTTGCTGGGATGGGACAAACAAGCGTTGTGACCATTTCTTCACCAGTGTGTCAAAACCAACAAGAAAATACCCACAGTGCTGCACCTACTTTTAGCATTGACTGGCTGAAATTACTTACTATTCGTGGATGAGCAGGTATTTGAACAATCTCTTCTTCTTTTTTATTTTTCCCCTCATCTTGCAAGGTTTAAATATAATTAAAAGGAGATTGACTGACTGAAAATCAGGTTTGGTGTATCTGTGGGTGACCCAGCAAACCACATCTTTTTAATTTCATGCATCAATGAAATGATACGTCATGCTTTGTACAGTGCGACAGCTTGCTACATTGCATAACTCAACATGCTGATGCAACCAGGCATGCAAAATGAACCTGATCGTCAAATCCAGGAAATTGAAGACAACAAGCGGCTTCCTCTGCAGCTTGCATTGTTCAACAAATGTTATTCCCCATCTTCCCTCTTATTCCTCTTCTGTAAAAATGATGAGAATGGAGTATTTTGAAAGATGTGATTGGGAAACAGTTATAAAATATGAATAACTCTAGACTGGATTGGGCTTGAACTGACACAGTTTCTTTGTCAGGGGCTACTCAAAAGGATGGGCATCTCTTTGGCTTTTGGGTTAGCTTGGGAAGGAGAGTGACTTGCTGTGCCTTTTTTTTTTTTTTTTTTTTTTGAAGCAGTGGTAAGAGGCTGGTTCCTACATCTCCTTGCATCTCATTTACCAGCTCTTAGGACTAGTCCAGTGCTGCAGAGAGGCTGAGAGCTTGACAAACCTCATAAATTTGCCTTTTTCCATTTTCACACTACGCAGCCATGTAAGCACCAGCTGCCTCCTGGCCTTTGTAGCTAACCTCTTTTTGGAGTGACATAGAAAGAGACGTTGCTGTGGCTTTTCTGCCTCTCTGCAATCCTTTAAGGCACAGATCTCATCTGCCTCCATCCCAAGGAAGGGAGCAGCAGTATCGCTCCGCAGATGCAGGGCTGCTTTGTGGGACCCTCTGCAGCCACCCCTGAAAGCCACCAGCAACATGTGCTTGGTCTGGCTGTGCCCCAAGTGGAGCATAATGATGAACTGCAGGGGGAATAAAAGGCTGATGCTGGGCATGAATATCTTCAGAGTCAAAGGCCATGGCATGCCACGTGTAAGCTTGAGCATCCAGTGCTTTGCTCGGGGCAAAATTTTTGCTTAATATCTGACATCTGTCAGCGGCTCCTTGCATGTTCCTGGGTGTAGTAAAGTAGAGATTCTTCAGGCATTTCTCACATGGTTGCAGCTATGGGAAGCCCTGAGAAATTGCTCTTGATGACCACACCTGGAAGTATGGAAAACAGGGAGGACTTTCTGTGCAATCTTACCTGTGCTCATTGCCATAGCATCTGAGAGCAGCTCAGGGAAGTCCCCGGCCACAGTAACAAGTGGCACGTGCTTACCTGAACAGTTCATGTCAAAACAAACTAGTGCTTTTGTGGCCTAAATAAGGATCAGACTCAGTGTTGGGATTATCGCGGTGACTGGGATAGCTTTTGGTAATGGTGACAGTGACGTAGATGTTTATCTACAAATCTGAGTAACCCGACTGTGGGTTTGGATGTGTCTGGGTGACCAGAGTGATGTCCAGATGTTGCTGTTCTGGCTGGAAGGAGTCCCTTTAGAGCAGGGGCAGCTGTCTGTTTGCGTAGCATCGGGTGTGATGGAGTTCAGCTCCTTCAGCTATCCCTCTGATTTTCATGTATATTAAAAGAGCGGGGAAATGAACTGCCTGAAATCTATTTCTCACCTTAATCCCCGTATCAGCAAATGGACTCCTAAAATAACAAGTATTAGTATGTCTTGGGGAGGTAGGAGAGGGCCATGACAGTTCGGAGTCCTTAGATATTGTTCTTGCTTGAGTTGCTTTGCATTTTCTCAAAGTGTACAGTGCCCTCTGGCACAATGTACATCCACACTGCATTGCTAAGTGCTGAAACTTCACATCTTAATTCTATGTGAGTGGTTTTCTCTCGAGGCTGCGATGCCTCTGTGGAGAGGAAGCCTGATAGCAGCACGAAGAAGGTTACGCATTATGCAGAGAAATGTTGATGGTGTATTAAAAAAAAATCTTCAGTAATACCTTTTTATTTTTGTTTTTGTCTTGTACAAGCGTATTTGGAGTACATCCACTTTGAGGTCCAGTGAGGAAAAGCCTGTTTATTTGAAGCTGATGGAGATACTTGAATGGAGGATAACTGGGATAGAGGGCTCTGGGATAAATTACTCCACTTGTGTTTTCTTTTGCTTTTAAACTGGAATGCACGTAAGCCACACAGCAATACTATCATCGCTTTGCACTTTCCTAAGGAAGAGTCTTAATATTCTATAATCCTCTTTGCTACAGAATGGGGACTGAACTAAGATGGAATTATATTTTAATGTAATTCCTCATGAAACAAAAGGGGACCGTGTTCAGAAGCTGGCTAGATATATGGCAAATGGGAACTAGACAAGCTGTGTAACATCGTGACCAGTTTCTATGGCAACAAAAATGTCAGCTATCCTTTTGGCTGATTCTATTAATCTGTGGTAGAGGCACTGATACTGACACATTCGGAATTTATTTAAACATGAAGGTGAAAAGATAACCTTAGTGGAGCTTATAAACAAGGAGGAAGTTAAGCCACTAACATAATGCTATCTGACATGTATATAGCAGTGTAACAGGCAAGTAAGACATTTCCAAGGCAGCTGCTCTGATTGTGTTGGAAAAGTGATTAAGCCATTTACTGAGAGGAGTTGCCCATTATTGTTTGGTTTTTGACAGAATTCCATGTTTGCCTCTAGGGTTGCCATACCCAAAGATGCCGCCCCGTGCTCACCTGTGTGCTGTTGAACCGGTGGCCAGGTAGCTCTAAACCCACCAAGTAGGGTGAAATCTGGACACCTGGGACATCCTAAACTAGTTGCCTGGTTTTTGGGGTCTTCACCCCTCCATGCTTCCTGGCTTCTGTCCGGTTTTATTCCTGTAGCTGGAGCAAAGAAGCTGCCTGCCTGAGAAAGCTGTAGTACTCTGTGATTAACATGCATGGGCTGGCCACTGGAAAATGGAAAAAAGCAGTTGCAAGGAAACAAACTACATTCTCTATTCCTTCTATGTGGGTCAAATATTTTCCTAGGGATACTGGGAAATTATTGCGCTACGCTATTTCCCTTTGGTACTTTATCCTTTATTTTCTTGTTATTGAAATAGCTAAATGTTTTCCTACTTTTCAATGTACCATGACAATACAAACTGTACGGTGATGTCGGAGCACAAAATAAATACAGATGCAGATACTTGTCATTATGATAAAACAACATCTTTTCATCTTTATCTTGGAATTACAGGCTCCTCAGGAAGATGACAGTGTCTTGTTATGGAAAATGAATTTTTGGTAGTAGAAAGATATCTTTTAACTTATTCTTGAATTCTTCCTGTTTGCCAGAGGCATGTAGAAAAATTAGCTTCCTTCCCAATTCTTTTCCTGGTTTTATTAAAATTCATAGTACAAAAAGAGCCATATAAAAGTGCTTGGTGTGTGACTGAGAAAAAGAAGAGCTGGAAAATGCAGAGCTGAATTTATTATAAGATTATTAGCTGGCTGCTGTCTGGATTATGTTGGGTTTTTTTTTTAAAAAAAGAGTAAACCTCAATATCCTTGTCAGTTTCTTTTTAGGCTTGTAACATACTGAAGAGAATTTAATGCAATATGTATTTCTATATTTCTGATCTAAAACCCCAAAACCAGTCGAACTCCCAAATAGAAGAATTGTCAAGATTGTAACTACAGTATAGCTCCTGGAAACAGAGCCCATGTGAACTTTTGAACTTTTTCAAATGCAGAAGAGTTTTCTCATAGGGCAAGGAATTCTCATATTTATTCCATGCTTCTGTTAAACAAAATCACTTTCCCTACAACCGTAGTTCTGCCTTTTGCATCCCTGTGACTGCTGGCTTTAAGCTGGTGGTGTTGCAAAATTTCACAAATGCATTACATTTTGAGCTTTTACAAAGTTAAAAAAATAAGTAGTGATAGTATATCTGATACAGCAAAGCTGGTTTCTAGTCCAAGAACAGCAGTTAAAGACAAGTTTCTTATCAACCTGTGTGTTTAATAGATCAATTTATGAAGTTCTGCCTCTAACTCCCGTGGGAGTTTGCCAGTGTTTGACACAGCTTTTCTTTCCATCTTTGTAATAGAGTAGCAGGGAAGTGTAGGTGATGTCACTTGATATCACGGAAGATGTAGCAGATGTGACCGAGTCTGAACCTGAGAGCTTGAAGTAGCATTGCTCTGCCCCCTGCTCCGGGGGAAGTGAGGATGGAGCTCCTTACTGAAAGGCTCCACTCCCTCCGCAGTCCCAATGCAGATCCTTGAACTGATGAGGAGCTTTTCCTGAAGGTGATCTTCATTGTTTTGCTGTTGTTTCCTTTCTACAGGAAATCTGAATGAACTATAGTTGGGAAGATTTCTCTAGTCCTGGTAGCAGCAAAAGAGTGCCTTGGGTTCCTTCCTCTCTTGGCATGCTTTTGAGTCTGCCAGTCTCCTCTGCTGGAGATGCTTCCTTTTGTACCTCCTCACTGAAGACCCACCTGAATGCAGGGCTCCCACAGACTGGGCAGTGTCCTACCCCCAGGATCCTCGCTAGTGTCACTAGATCATCACACTTACCCTGAAAAACAAAGACCAACAAAACTTTAAAACTCTTAAATCACTAAAATAAAGGAAGGCCATTCTTTATCCTGTATTAATTGTTAAAAGCAAAACCAGACCTTCCTCTCCTAAGAAGGTGAAATCTCCTGTGAGGGGAGAAGGTGGAGGAGTGGAATTTCTTCTAATTGTTTTTATTCTTAAGCAGGACTGACATACCATATGCAACAAACATTAACAACTCTAAATTCAAATGGAAAGTCATGTCAGAGAGAATTGTGGAAAGAATGCAGTCTTTTTCTTGTGAGGCCATTGAATTGGAAAACTTGCACACACAAAAAGGCTGACCTTTTGAGGAGTCACAGACATTAACTTTTGATTAAGTACTGTATTTAATTTCACTGAGCATCTAACCTGAGGGCAGGCTCTAGCTTAGTGTACTTTGAAGTCAAATGCCTGGCTGGTCCCATCATGATCAAAACAGGTTTTGAGCCCTAGGTATTAGCAAGGGAAGTACCGCTGGTGCAAAAGCAGATATATCTTGATTTAAGTCCTTCCTTTATGATTTTGAAGGCATTATTTGGGATACCTTCTTTAGTGTTTTAAAAATAAGGAGCCTCATTTATTCTTCTGTAACCTTTTGTTGAATAATGCCAGTTCTGATCTGGCAGAAAAAAGAGTGAATCTGTTTCGGTCGCCTGGGTTGCCATCCTTCTGCACCAAGGCTGGGTTAGCTCTGTGTTAGTGCACTTGGATTTCCTTGTCTGCCTTGCCTTCTGCCCTTCAAAGACACAAGCATTGATTTTAATTATAATTTTTAATGCATATTTATATACATATGCATGTATATATGTTATGTATAATAGGTATATATCTATCATATGTTTTATGTTATAATGGCATATTTTAAGTAGAAACATTGTGTTTAAAATCCAGGCATTCCTCATCAATAACGTGGTGATGGCCTGCCAGATGCCTGTCTAGCGAGCCAGATGTTGCTAGAGGAGCTTTTCAATAAAGCCTGCCAAAGGGCTAGAAATCACATTGCTGGCTCTTGGCAGGTTTTGATGTGTGTCAGAAGTAGGGCCTCCAGTGTGTGTGTGTGCGCGCTGCCTCATAGCGAAGGACTCGTGTTTTCAGGGTCACATCAGAGCAGGGTAGGGCAGAAGTGGAAGGTGGTCTGAGCTGATGTGGAGGAGCAGAGTGCTGGCCTGATGTTCATTAGCAAGCTTCATAGCTAATTAAGTGCCTTATTTGACACTTCTAAAAATGATGGATGGACACATGACTTGGTATGTACTTTCACCTCTAAAGGATACAGTCAGAACAGCTTAATTGTAAGCTGAAGGGCCTCCTCCTGCTAATAACTAATGTTGGTTCTTCATCTGTTATAAAACAGGTGGTAAAACAGCCAAATCTCCTGAAAGATGAGACAGGGTGAACTTCATGTTCTCTATTCCTTCTACCTCACAGCCTTTTCTTCCCTTTGCCAAATCTACTGAGCCTTAAAAATCAACGTGAAGGAAGTCTTCACTATGTCAGGCTGGATACGTGTACCCCAGGATGCTCCTTGGATTGCTGTTGTCCTGAGCTTGCAGTGGCAGTGTTTGCAAGAGTTTGGGTTACTGCGATTTAGAAAGCTAGTGCTTGTTGGCAGAGTGCAATTGTCCGGGTGTAGGCTTTCAGACCAGCTCAGTTCTAAAGAGTGAGAGGTATTTGCTCGAGGGGTTCATAAAAGTGTTTAGCTTAACCAGGGGGCACAGGGGTGAAGGTGTGTATGTGCACGGTTGCTTTGTGTGGCTCTGCCAACACGTTGAATTGCAGTAATGTGATGGCGTGCAGCAGTCTGTTGCTTCCTTGGAGGAAGAAAATCTGTTTTCTTCTTACTGCCAGAAAGGTCTGATCAGCCTTGGGGTGTAATGCAGGGAAACCCATTAAATTCAGAGCTGCTACATGTTCACTCCAAAATACGCTCCCTGTTGAATTTCCGTCTGCCATAGAAAAGCAAGTCAGCCAGGACGAGTCAATAGTATCGCTTCTCCCAAACTCCTGATCTTTCACTGGTGCACAGGAGGAATCATTTAATGATCACAAGACCTACCTCAGCTGCTCTGTGTCAAACCACTGAGCTGAACCACGGGTGAAGAGCTGGAGGGTTTTCTTCCCTCTGGACCATGTCGTGGCACGGTAGGAGATTCACCCCGGTCAATCTGTGAATTGAAGTCTTACCTTTGTGTGATACTTAAGAAAGGAAATACTGAAATGTACTGAAGTGAGAGGATACTGCCTTTAATTAGGCTGGACGTGTGCTGAATTCGGATTGGAAATGTCTGTTCTGTATTAAATCAGGCAGGATTAGAGCCTCTGCTAGTGCAAACTGTTGGGGACGCGGTGAAGTTGGTGCAGACATGCTGATTCACTCTTCTCTGTGTGGCATTAATGCTGATCCTTGTTACCAGACTAAAAATGTCCAAGACGATGCAAGACTGTGATACTTAACATTTTTAGGCAATTGCTGTTTTTGTCAAAACTGTCTGTAGCTTTTCTTCTTCAGCGCAAGATGGTAAGTAATGAGCTATTGGAATAATGTCTGTTTGAAACATCCATAGCCATATGGCAACGTGGGAGGCGAGGATAAAACAGGGATCAGTCACAAGTGTTTACTTTGAAACATAGATAAAAAGGCAAGTTTTGTGCTGCAGCTTGGTTGCGTGTTGGATCAGGTACTGGAAACAGTAGTTCTTAATTACTTTTGTGTTTAGTGAACTTCAAAATCCCAAGCACTTGAATCTGTTGTGTATTAGCCCTTCTGATTGCTCGCTTCGAATCTGCACCGTGAAACAACAGGACAAACCCGTGTTGCTTTTGAGTGAAACCACAACTGACTAATCCACGTATTCATTAGACGTTATTTTCAGCACTGATATGAGCTGTATGTTGTTAAAATGGGGAAAATATTGCTTAGGAAGGTTTCTAAAACTGCCTGGCTGCACTTGCAAGATGGCTTCAGAGTTTTTTGGGTTGTTTTAAGACCAGTTCAAGTCCCTCTGGCAAGTGCTTGGCTGAATAGTTTATTTTTTTCCCAAAGAGCTGAAGAGCTTGGGCTCCTTCCTGGGGCGAGGCACAGCTGGAGGAAGCAGAGTCCTCTGGGAAAGTAGGTGGGTTATTTTGGTAACTGAAGTGTGTTTAGAAGTGACAATTTGTAAAAATATCCCTCTGGAGATAAATCCTCATTTGGGGGTGGGGGAGTTGTACTGATTTTTTTTGCCTTTGCCGAGCTTTGCACCTGCACTGTGGGCTCCCGCCTCCCTCTCTCCCGGCACGGGAGCCCCCGACCTTGGCCATCTGCTCCATCCTGGGGTCCCCACGTAGGGAACCTTTTGGGGGATGAAGGAAAAGAGGCCTTTGTGCACCCATCAGTGAGGCGTCTGGAGTAGAGTTGTATTAGGAAAATGTTTTGGTTCAACAAAGAATCTGTGGCCCACAGGCATTTCATGGTTAAAATACTTCTGTAGATTAGATGGATGATCCTCTTGGGTAGGGTGAGGGTGAATAGGGGGGTGAAGAGGGAGTTACTGCATCAATATGGCCTGGTAGCTTCCTCTGGGAAGACATTATTGACTGCTGATGAACTGAAGGATACTTGTTGGATTTTAAAAAGGAAATTCTGTGGAAGTGGAGCGTTTCCTTTGCGAAGCAGAAGCACAGAATGGGGGCGGGGGGGAAAATCTCCAACTTTTCTAATACTGTGTGGGCTTTTGATTAGAGAGCACTCTGTATGCTAATTGAATGTTGGTTTATATTAGCGTAATCTTGGGGTTATGTCTGGTCAGTGTTAATGATAAGTGACAGAGACGCATTTCAGAAACTGTTTCATCAAATGGGAATTATATCCTGTAAATGCAAGCCCAGATCATAATATTTCATCTTTGTGTTGATTTATCCCAGCCTTAGACTATTTATATCTATGTGCTACTGGAAAACATATTATCTTGTGTGCGATCCTTTAATTGCATGCATACAATACAGACATTATACTGTGTATAATGTATAAATATATAAAAGCTGAAGAATTCTTGAAACATATGCAAGTGGATTCTAAAATGGTTTTGAGATAAAATTGCTTCATAAAGAAAACATATTGTATATATGCTTATATGTACAACATACATATGTTTTTATAAACTTCATAACCATGTTTAATGCGTGTGCTTTAAACTTCCAGGACTATATTGCCTTGTAATTGTTCACAGGATAAGTGTTTATAATTGCTGTGATTCTTGAGCACAATTATTGTAAGTAGCTGTGCATCAGAATGAGCATTTAGAAGAGAAATGGGCTTTTTCCATGTAAGAATCATCTTTACAAAAAAAAAAATGCTGGGAAAGTGGCATTGTTCTACCAGCACCTAAGGAACTTCACTAAAATTAAACGGAAACAAACCCAGCATCTACGCGTTGGTTTTAGTGCTACATACAAATGTCTTCACAGCTATTTGCACTTGAAATGCTTCATTTGCCAACTCCGACGTGGCATTTGCAAATGCAGATTAGTTAGGGGAGTGCTGCTGGCTGCTTCTTCTTCCTCCGTTCGGATGTGGTTCCTACTGGACATTTCCTGCCCAGACTTGTAGGCAGCAAACATATGGTCTGGTAGATAGTTTATGGAATAACTTGCTGGGAGTAATTCAAGTGTTCCAGAAATCTCACAGGCAAAGATGCACAGTTTTCAACATAACATTCATCTGAAATGCCAAAGTTAAGATATTCATTTGCTCACTCGTATTGTTGCATTTCATAACGATAGCGCAGACAGAGATAGATTGCGGGGTAAATTAACAGATATAAATCTCTGCCTTTATTAGCTGTTTGCTTGAAACGCAAACGCTTTCAGGGGTCTGCGTTACAAGAAAAATTGCTATATCTTATTAGCAAGTGAATTCCACAGCGTCAGTAGCTAGCAACAGTGGAATTGTCTGTCTGTCTGAGATTACAATTTCTCACTTCACACTGTACAGCTTCTGTTTTATCAAATGTATTCAGTGCCTGCCATCACTAAGGGAACTGTCTAATTCTTCCTTGTACTTCTGAACTGTTTCAAGTGTTCTGGGCATCAGTTTTCATACAATTTTAGTTTTTCATAGCTTATAGCAAATGAGTGTAACGCACCATTTTTTTTATTTTCATACTTCCTCCAAGATCTCTTTCATAAACACCCCAGTACACGGAGCCAGGATTCAGTTGATGTAAGTCGCTGCAGCAAAGAGAATTTTATTTCAATTGCCTGGCAGCACATATTTATTTCAGCTAATCTTAGATGAGGATTTGGATTCAGGCTCTACCCGAATACAATGTTTAATACCCCGAAATGTGACGCAGACAAACGCATGCTAGAATAACTTGCCGTTTTATCCTTCATGTGGCACTTGTATGCGTAGGTCCTTTACACGGCTCGTCTCGGTGCTGCAGATTAAGTTCTTTGGTGAGACTGTGGTGGGTCAGGGTGGTTTGTTGGTTAGCCTGCGATGGGTTTGTGTCTGCCCGGAGAACTGACTGCAGGCTGTGTGGCTGTGGAGCCAGGTAACTGTTCCTGGAGGATGGAGAGGCTCAGAAGGTTGCTGGAGAAGGAGAGCTGGGAAAGGCAACACAGCTTCCACGTAAGCTTAATAGGGATTTTTCTTTCCCTCTAGTTGAGTTCTATGCCAGTGAGCTGAAACCATATAGTTCAACTTTGTCCGAGCGCTCTTGTCTCTTCCACAGTCTGTCTTTCTGGATGCACGTACATCGATGGAAACGCAACCTCAGGTTTCTCTTCCTTCTCCTTTCTGTTCTTCCATGGAGCTAGATACCTGCTTTTGGTAGGGGGTTCAGGTAGTGGACCTGGGTGAGGAACCGGCACCCAGCTCATCTTGGAGTTACCAACACTAAATCAGTGTTGTACCTTTCAAGTTGTAAAACTAGTTTCCCACTCTGTCCAGCCCCGTGGATGCAGAGGAGTGGCTGAGTGATGGGGCTCAGACTTTGCTGCTTGGAAATCAGAAGGGAGGTGTGGTTATAGTTTGGAAACTCTTCCTGGCACTGTGTCTGTTCCTCCAGAGGTTCCAGGCACTCCTGCTCTCTTGGCAGCTGCAACACCCAGATGCCAAACTGAACAACAACATATGTATTTTCTGGTGGCTGCTATATTCACATGATTTTTACATGATCTCTTTGAGTGTTTTTCTCAAAATGCATCTGGAGCTGGTCCAGGATCATGCCTCTGGTAGCCTTTTCTGGCTGGCTGACTGCTGCTTTGATCAGCCCGCAGTTGACTCCTATGAAATATTTTCAGATAAATACATAGCGTGAAGCAAAAATTAACTTTAACTTCAGGTGGTTTAAAGGTCATTTCTTAAGTGACAATTGAGAATTACCTTTGCTCTTTTTGCTGGGGTAACTTGTGACTAGCTCGTATGAAGTGACTGAGAGTACTGCCTGTGTGCCTACAAAAAGGATGTGCTGCAGAAGGGCGAGTCTTCTCATTTCACGACAGAAATGTGGCCTCTCTTGCAGGAAGACTGTCATCTTCCTTTCCTCAAGCCATCTTTTTCTACCCCAGCTTATAAAGAAAGGCTCAAGCCATTTGCCTGCACCAAAAGACACCCTCAGTATCTGTGTTCAGGTACCACAGGGAAAACCAGTTTCATATCACCATATTTTTTTTTTAAATGTACATTATCAGGGCTCAGAAGAGAGGTGGAGTTTTGAGCGTTTTCCCTTGTGTAGCTTGGCACGATGCTTTTGTGGGGAGTCTTGTTTCTGAGCCCCTCACTCTTTTCTTGTGTCACCAAAGAAGCGATGGTGTCCAGCTCCAGGCTGGGGCACCTGCTCAGACACTGCTCGGTGGGGATCTTGCTGTGCCCTACGTCCTTCTGTGGACCCAGCCCTAGACCAACTAGATTTCTGATATTTCAAAGTTCGGCCTTTCCAGTCCCAAACAAAACACCATCAAACTTCACATTTCTTCAACGTCTGCATCCCAAGATAAGTAGGGAGGAAAATCAGAACCTATTCAGTATTGTAAATACAGCACATTATTATCCTAATACGTTATCCAGCAGTAGCAAACTAAATAATTCAGCACACTTTTAGGCCTCTATTCAAACTGATGAGCTAAAATAAAAAGTGTTGATTGAGCTAAGTGCATACCTCAGTGTAGATGAAGGTTGCTGCTTTGTTTGGTTCGGCTTTTTCCGAGTAGGGGAGGTCTCTGATAAATATACAACTATTCTTGTAAGGCTTCTCATAAGCTGCATTCCTGTGCTGTTTTACCGTCTTTTTAGTGTGATCACTTTAAACCCACATTGCAAAACTAGGTTTTTCTATCACAAGCTTGTGCGCTCATAATGGGTTTTATTTTTAATCCTACCTCGCTGCTGGAGTTCAAGCGTCACATAAAGAAAACCTGGCTGTAGGACGATGATAAAGCATAAGCGTCGGCTTCTTGTATTTTCTTAAAGTATTTCATAATTGAGAATTAACTGTTCTTGGTTTGCTTCCCTTTGCTGCTTCCCCTGTTGAAGATCCCAGGGTTTCTAGAAAATTCAGTGTTAGTATCACACTTAAATAACACATCTATATTTGACAGGCCCACTGTCCTGCCGTGGAGAGCTTGTGGAAGGGGTGATGGCTTTGTGGGAGGTCTTTGGTCACCACTTCTGTACTTGCATGAAAAACGTGAGTGCGCTCTCCTGGCGTGCAGAACCTTCGGGAGCAGTGAGGGTGGCTGTGCTGCCCTGCCACATCGGTGGGGTCTTGGCAGAGAAGGGGAACCCTTGCCAGTGCTCTCAGCTTTGTGAATAGCTGATGTCCTGGGATCATCCCATTAGCAAACCAAGCAGGCTGGGCAATTGCACCTATTGACCTAATACTTTTACTATTCAGACAAGTTACTTTGTGCAACAGAGATGTTTGCTTCCTGTGCACCAAGATACTTCTTCCCAGAAGTTCTGAGTGGGTGGAATCCAGATTTAATTGTTACACAATTTGTGTATGGGAATACCTGCTTGCAGCATGAAGTAGCAGTTAGACTTGATATCTGCATGCAGTAGCCACGCCTTTCCTAACCTACCCCTGAAATTCTAACACTAAAGCTGATGTGTAGGAAAAAAACACCCCACAACATGATTTTTGAATGGTGCTTTATCCAATGCAGTAAATCCATGGAGGAGGACATGTAGGTGAAGATAGCTAGCGGTCTGCTTAAAGCAGTGTGGTTAAAAACACAATAAATGTGGTTTTTTGGGAAGTTTATTTTTCATAATGTTACATGAATGTAACACCATCTTTCTTACTGAAATGAGCTGTCATTGCTTCTGTAATTAGCCCAATGTTAATCATACATTAGTTCACCCTAATTTCAAAGACAAAGTTGTGTTATAGAGGCTCAGTTCCCAGAAAACTGGTAGAAGAAACTATTATCTTGGTTTCAAGTATTTAGATAAACTTTTATGGTGTTTGCCTATATTAGAGAGCAGGCTGTTCATGTAAAAAATTGAAATGTTAGGAAAAACCCACACATGTTCACTCTAATCTTGTTTTATGTATTTATAAACGCTTGAAATATAAAATGGTCAGATTTTGATCTGAGTTTTCATTGTGGAGGCTCTATCTATGGAGATATTTCTGACTTGCACCATTTCAATCAAGTTCAGAAGCTGATTTTTCCTTGTCTGTCAGCACAGATACAGAAAAGCTGTTACAAAATGATCCCTTTAATCCTGTACCATTTTTATGTGCTGATTAGAATCAGGGTAATTTCAGCCTGTGTTGAAGGAGTTAATCTTTCTGATGGAGATGTGAAAAGTAGGAGCCATTTTAAATCTCAATACCACATGCTGCCTTAGGGATCACACTGTGCTAAAACCCAAGATAAAAAGGCCTGACAAAGATTATTGACGGTTTACCTTTTAATGAGCAGCTTGGATTGATTTTTATTTCCCTTTGGGGCTGCTTGCTTTGCCCTGTTTCCACCCATGATGTCATGATTAACAAAAACAACAACAACAAAATTAAGGCTTCATATCTGAATAATTGCAGAGAAATAAAAGAGTAGCCATGGCATTAAAGGGAAACCTGTGCCAAATCCCATCGAACCGCCTGGGAAAAGCGAGAGCACTTGAGTCAATGGTTTGGTGCTTCTCCTGTCAGAGGAAATGCACCTCCTACCAAACAACACCTTGGGTCTTCATTTCTGTTACATATTTTAAATAATGTATCACTCTGCAAATGAACAGAAAACCAGGAAGTCTAAATAAAGAGAAAATGCCTTCAAAGGTATTTAATACTACTGCTGGAAAAAGCAATGCATTCTTCCTCTCTCTCCCCCCTTTTCTTTTTTTTTTTTTTTTTTCCTTTTTGCTAAGCCCCCACCCCTCTAAAGCCAACACTGAACAAACCGCCTCTGGCTACATTCCCATAATTTCGTTCAAATCCTTAAGCTTCAAAAGAGAGCAGCTCTGCCGCAACAGAACTATCATCCCAAAAGCTCTTAAGCTCTGACATCATCTATTCTGTTTGAGTCCTTGCGTATAGACCTTGCCAGAAAATGGAAATCCCATTTTCACACAGGAGAAAGGGTGTGTGTTTTTAAAAAAATCCAATTCTGCATCAGGGTGAAACAGTATTTAAAAAAAACCCAACAAAACAAGACAACCACGGAACGCCTCCACACACACCACCCCCCCCACCCCCCCCCAAAAAAACCCAAACCCAACAAACCACCAAAAAAACCCAGGAGAAGGCTGTTTTTCCCAGGCATGGCTTTCCAGAACAAAAACCCTGTTTTTGAAGAGCAGGGTGAAGCCAAGCCTTCCAGGCAGGCAGATGGGAAGCTGGCGGCACAGAACTGTTCTGCAAAGTGGAAACTTTCCTGTGGAAATGTCCCGTTTTCTGAGGGCAGGAGGGGCGTATACCTTCTGTGCTGGGTTAGGAGTTGGCTCCAGCCTCCTGGGCAGGGTTGGACAACCTGTCTGTGATGCGTAGGTGGCTTCTGGACCCAGCTGGAGTGAAGCATAAAGAGTGATGATGCGTGTGTGGGACCACTCGCAGGCTATAGGCACTGGAAAAATGTGAATCCAAGTCAGTTTGTGAGAACTGATGGAGCCTGCTGATACATAGGCGTTCCTCAGGGTGGAGGTGTAATTGGAAATGTGGTGGTTGAGAGCACTTGAAGAGTGGTACTTGTGTGAGGTGCTGTAGAGCATCATTCCTTAATGCATCTCTCCTGCAACAGGCCAAGTGCTGTTGGGTGGAGGATGGAGAGGGGAAAAGCAAGCACTGAAGGGAAACTGCAGGTTCAATTGCTTGAACTGTCACTAAAATCCTCTTCTCAAAGTTTGGGTTTTTTTGTTGGATTTTTTTTCCTTATTTTTTCTATGGAAGGCGAGTATATTTAGTAACTATGGGCTATTCTCAGCAGTGTAAAATTTCGATTCTTTAAAACACATTCTTACCTATCAAATTGGCAGGCTCGAGGAGCAGTTATTCTGCTGCAAGTTCAAATCACTGCTTCAAAAATTGATCTGGGCTTAGGTATGTCTTTGCATGTCCATGCTTATTAGCTTCATGTTGTGATTAACTTAATGGGCTATGGAATTTTACATGTACTCTATGCAAATGCAACTGAAAAACCAATTATTGAAAAGTGAAAAATGAACTCTAGGAGACAGTCATTAGACTATTAGAATCCCTAGTTCCTTTGGAAAGTGTACTTGGGTAATACGTGGTTTTAATACTGAATTTCAACTGCAGAGAAAGCAATTGGCAATTACTTTTTTTTTTTTTCAGGCAGTATGAAAACATTTTGACAGGCCTGCCTGCATGGGCTACTAAGGCCCACTGGGCTTTACGAGTTGGAAAATTAGTCACGGCTTCAATAAAATGTTGTAGTCCACTTAGTACCCTATTTTCAAGATCCTTAGATGTACAAGGATCCGTGAATTTAGCTTGGGTGGCTGGTGAGTATAATCCATATTAGCTGGGCTGGATCCAGCAGCAGGGATGCTTCCTAGCTGCTTCCTTGCACAATTATTTTCTAGTGAATGTGTTTCGTGTGGATAGATGGTGATGGAAAACATCCTCTAAAGCCTGATTAGGTAATTGATGTGCCCAAGACCACATGGACAGGCTGTGGCAGCATCTATTGACGCAGCCAATATGTTAACGTTGTTGTGTTAGGGGGTTGTGGCCTGGATGGCACTGTTACTGTTGGCTGGAAAATGATGATGATGATGATTTCCCCCCTCCTCTATAATAGCTCTATCTTTTAAATATGTTCATATTTATCTACCAAAGGTGCTACAGGTGGCTGTCAATCAGCTTTGTGGCATTCACAAGCCAGTGGCCCCCAGCTCTGGTTAAAAGCCTCTTCAAAATGAAGTTGCTGGCAGGAACACGGTTTACACGTTTCCAGAGAACGCTGACATGGTGATGCCCTGAGCTTGCAGCATCTTGCTGCTCTTGGAGAGAGCACGTGTGCTAGCATTTGGGGAGCTGTACTCCTTCAGGCTGGAGCTCATGTTGGGTGTTTGTAGGGGATGGAGCCCAATGTAAAGTCAAAAAACTGATGCAAGCCCTTTGTGGAGGGAATATTGTCAGTCCTTGAATGTGCATGGACCATCCCTGTTGTGCCATCTTCTTTCTAGCTGGTGAGCTATAACTAGTATTCAGCATGCTTGTTATCCCAATATTGTTGTTGTTTAAGTAGTTCTTGTATTGTGTCAAGATGCGTGTTTGGACCCTTTACCCTCCCTTACCTCCCATTTCCATTGCGAGTTCATCCAGTTTTACCACCTGCAACTTCCACCCTCCCTCCTCAACAGGCTTCGTGTGTGCAGGTGCCTCCGTGCTGGCAGCTCCCCGTCTTCTGCGTGACGGAGGCGTTGCTGTAACACACCCTGCATCTCGTGCTTGGTGTCAGTGGGTCCTGTGTAGGTCCGGGCCCCTCCTCCCCCCAAAATGGCTTCAGGACTGGGGACTCTCAGTGTATGTGATGGGCTGTGAGTGTCTATTTAATGTAGACACATATGTTGCTTTGTGCTCCGGGGAGTGTGGGGCCTGATTTGGTTCTTTGTTCGGCTCACTTCATCTGCTGTAAAACACTCTCATAACAGGGTGACAGGCTGGAAGACCTTGTGTAGGAATGAGTCACCCTGGGCTCCCTGGGGAATTGTGCAAACAGATTAGGGGCAGCAGCTGACCTTTCATTTTCAGTAGTGCCTAGACACAATTGGATGAGGAGGTGAGAGGGTATCCAAAGAATACTGGCTGTAATTTAATCAATTGGCATTTAGACATGCGGTGATGAGTGCCTGTAAATGCTTTGGATGGATGAATGTAAGATACAACCAAAACAAAGAGAAATAAAGATGTGTAAATTCCATAGACCAAAGTTTGGCAGAACGTAGTAAAGAGTAGATGAGCAGGAGTGAGATGTGACGAATACAAGAGAAGCTAAAGGCTACTGGATCTAAAACAGTGTGCTGAACTGTTCTGAGTCTGTTCAATTGGGTAGCTTAGAGCCATTTAAAATATCCTCTACACAAATGGAGGGAAGAATAAGAATAATCAAAGTCTAGATAAAGCCTGAATCAGGAATAAAACACAGTGATAAGGAAAATTATGAAGTAAAGAGAAGGAAGAAATATGGTGTGGAAAGCAGATGTGGAGACTGAAGGGAAGGTGCCTAAAAGATAGAAATAATAAGGCGTTTGTCAAATCCCTGAATGTAGAATGTCAGGGCTTCAAGAACTTGTAAAGGTTATTTACTAAGTAAGGCCAGAGTGAAATCTGTTTAACTACATTGATGCAACACAGAAATGTGCATGTATGCTTTGCAGAATTGGATTGGTTTGATTACTTAGTGTCTAAGTAAAAAATAATAATTCTTTGTTGTCAGGGAAATGGGAGATAAATGCCATAAGAAATTGATGTAAATTTCTGAGCTTTTAAAAGAAAGCAGGAATGAAAGGGGGGTGGAGGGGTGTCACAGCAGAAAATACAGTCCTCAAGTATTGAAATCTATATTGGAAAACTTAAGAGAATTAACATAAAAGATTTGGGATTGAGAAAACTGTAGAATTGCATTGTTTTAGGTGTGGGAAGGCATTGATAAATTTTTCAAAGACCCTTAGGGAATACATACATAAACAGGATTTAGAAAAAAATCTGCTTTTAAATCTGGCTTTGGAATGGGAGAGTTAAAGAAATTCTGTAAGAGCCTAAATAAGATATGATATGGAAAATTCTTTTAACTCAGGATAATTAGTATCCATTCAGAATTACATAATCACATATGATACCTAATTAATTGCTTTTAGGAACCCATGTCAGTAGCTAAAGGAGAGAGTCAAAATGTATTAGGAGTTTGGTAAAGCTGTCTTTAGACCGCATAGCATTCAAAGGCTCATCTTCCGCTGGTAGCTGAGAAGGGCAGGTGTCTTCAGAGGCTAAGGATTCACTTGGAAGACTTGAAGCAGTTATGAGTTATTGGCATAGAAACAACAGAAGGAATTGTAAATGCTTCATATGTTAATAACCTGGAAAGGGGACTTTGCAGCAGGGTAAGAAAAAGGTGTACAGTGATACAGAACTGGGAAACAAAGAGTTAGAGCAGAGGTGGTAAGCAACCTATAATACTTCTGAATACATTGCATAGATTAAGAGCACAGACAGATAAGCAGGCTACACAATTTATGGAAAAGCAAGATAAGCCTATGGACAGACAAAGCATGAAATATAAAAAGATGCAGCAAAATAACCTCCATGGCTGTGCACTGACAAGATGGAAAAAGAAAGATGAGAAAGGGAGCTGGATGATGTTGCCTTCATCACAAATGTTATCATCGGTGCATTACAGCAAACAGTATGTTAAAGCACATGTAGCAGAATGACATTTAAATCGGCTGAAATAATCTGACACCAAACAAAGGGACCGGGGACTACCTCTGCAGTCACGTGTACCTAGCTTTGCTTGCATCTTTCCTGGCTATAGGCCCAGATAATGTATGGCGGAGTGTAGCCACACATTTCTTCTGAACTCTTGAACCATTTATATGTGTTGTCCTCACATTTGCATATACTGTATTGTTAGACATTGTATTGAGCCTGTTCATTAAAATTAACCAATTTGTTGTAATGGCTTCTGGTTACATGCACGCAATTGCCATAGTCTTGGAAAGGGGAAAAAGTATCAAGAAGAAATGCTGTAATTACACTCAAGACTTCTAGAATGAGATTTCTGTACTTGCTAAATGTAAATTCATCCCCCAGATAGTTTCTTTCAGCTGTTTATCCTCTGAGAATCTATTAGCTGTTGCTATTTCTATGCAGGTAGTAGGATGACTGTTTTTAAAGAGCCATGTAGAGAAATCAATAACACTTGCAAATCTGAACTAGGATGTGCTGCAGGTTGCTGTGTCCGGGCTGCTCTGTGGCATAAGTACGATTCACTTGACTCACAGTCTGTTCCCAGGTGCAAAAGTGTGACTACTTTTTGCATCTTCTCAGTGATACATTCTTTCTTCTTTTCTTCTTGGTGAAGCAGATGCAAATTATGGCACAATTCCAAGCTAGAGCAGGGTGAATTCCTTTCTTCAGTCTTCACTCACCTCCATCCTCCTCTTCTGATGGATGACAAGGAGGCAGAGTCCTGGGCGTGCTGTGAAGGTAGTAGGTGGATTGCCCTTTGCTGGACATCTGCGTGGCTTGTGGTTTACTTGCCATGTGCCTCTGATCCTGAAAACCTAGTTTCTTTTGTAGATCAGTGATGGGAAGCAGCTGCAATCTCCTCTGCATCCTGCCTGTCTTTCTTGCCAGCACAGAGACATAGGTTGCTCTTGGGTGCATCCTTCAAAGAGACTGTCCATCTGCTTCCTTATATACAGTTGTGCTTTTCTAGGTATTATGTGAACCCTGCTCACGATGCAACTATATAATCTTAAACCTAAAATCAGCCCTGTTCAGTTTTAAGCATGTGGACTAATTCATTAGACCTCTAAATCTTACTTCTGTAAGCAGCAGTCCTCTGTGTTTTTGGATGTCTGACGCTGCATTAGTGGGGAAAGGCTGCTGCATCCACACAGATCAGTTGAGCAGAGACAGTGTGTGGGTCTGATGTGACCCATCTTGGACATGCTGCTTTCAAATCTAAACCTGCTAGTTGCAGGACGTTTGGGTCGCTGGCTGTATTGCACTGGGGATGAAGAACACAGCAGGTTCTTCTTAAATCCTTTATACGTGTCTTGTAGCACATCTAAAATAACCCTAGAAGAATTTGCTCTGTAGCTTCCCTTAGTCACGTACTTTGAATTTAAGAACAGCTCAGAATCTCACCACACTGTGGATGTTCAGTGGGTTAGAGCAGTGGCTGTGTGCACTGCAGTGGCTGCATTTGCTGTAACGGCAAGGGAGAAAGGGCTTTATTCACTTCAATATCAATGATTAATTCCAATCTGCAGAGTTTGGAGCTGATCCAGCCTAGAACTTCTCCAATATTTATGGTGTTTAGCTCTAGGATTTTCCAATTTAAGCATTTTTGTAGTCCAAGTAGGGTTATGAAGTGTTGAAACAAACTCTCAAAATACTTACCTTGCCCTAAGAGGAATAATCTGTGCAATAATGTAAAAAGGTTTTAATCTATGCACTTTGAATAGTGGTTCGATAGTCTCTGAAGACATCCCATTTAATTTGGAGTTAATTCCACCTTCATTGCTCCATGGATGCACTTGAGGTGCTCTGTGGTGTTTAATTTGGGTTCTTTTGAATGCCAGATGCAGAGAATTAGAGTAATTATAGTGTGTAACTCAGCTTTTAAAGGCTGTTTCCTTTTTAGAGAGTATAGAGAGTATATAAATTGTTCTAAACGTTTTAGTGGGTATTGATGTCCTGGAAGATTATCCAGCTGGAAATAGAATGCAAGTTCTTTGTGTTTCTCTATCCAAAGATAACATCACCGTTTCTGGCTGCTTTCTTAAGGGGGAAAAAAAACCCCAACAAATGGGAACCCTGTCTGGGGGGTGGGAAATTACATGTATCTACACGTGTGTGGTGCTCTTGTCAGCTCAATGGAAATCATCTTGTAGTATCAGCCTTCAGGGTCTAGGAGAGCTGGTCATGGATTTGCAACCTACTGTGATGAATGCTTTGGATACCAACATAACGCCTGTACCCATTTTCAAGTCCATATTTTATGCCAGTTCATAAGAGCTGTTACTCATAGGGAGGGGATTGCTGTATGCATCTGCAAAAGAACCTTCTATTCCTCTTCTGAAAACTAACCTTTGTGCCTACAAAACCTCGCTAAGTATTGGTTTTCCTTTGTGCTAGTGCCTATTGTGGAATCTTAGCTCACTGTTTCTATGGGCTTGCTCTTGTGCCTCTCCTGAAGCGGCACTGAGCAAGGACTTTGTTCTGTGTTACTGCAGCACCTGGCACAAACAGGCATGGAAACAGAGCTTTTGCTCTTGAGTTAGTCCATGAAAAGCTAAGAACGAAAAGAAGCTCAGGTATCCAAGTCTATCAGGATAACTCTTCAGCCATTCTGCAAGTCAACTACAATTCAGTCTGGAGCAGTTTTCATAAGTTTTTCAGGTGTGATGAAGTTTAAAAAGCAAAATAGTAAATGTTAATAAAATACATAAATAATTGTGCTCTCTCCTTTCAGTGAAGTCATGACTGCTGGTATTTAGTACAGAATAAAGGCAGTGGGCAGAGGCTTTGTTTTCTTTTCCAGTAACTGAATGCAATGCTACAGTCATTTCTCATGCCTGCGTTTTCAGCAGCCAGGTTTGGGGTGTGCAGAACGCGTTTGCGCCCACCGGCTGTGCAGTGAGGAGCCGCTGCCAGGGGCGCTTTCACTGCACTGAAGAACTGACTCTTAGGAGCAGTCTTAAGTTTTCTGCACGTTTAATCAGCTCTCTCGGTGGGGAACTAAAACAAAAGGAATGCATGTACTGCTAAACGTAAGTCAGATTTCCTGTGAAAATGTGAATCTGACACTCGGGTATGACCTGTTTCAGTGCATTGTAATTCACTTGGGCAAAATGTGGTCCTGGAGCTGCCTCACACGATGCACAAACTCTGATGAGATGCACCATCTCTGATGGGGGCTTTCGAGGCAGTGGCTGCAGTGGGAATTGTCTGACAGCTTAATATTTCAGTTGCAACTGGCCGTACTTACAGTAATGAGGACATAATTATTTTTTTATCATTTTTTTTTAGCCTGGTTAGAGCCACAAACATATGGTATAGTAGCAGAAGAAATTATTTTTGGGTAGCAATCCTTAAATATTTTTTTTTTGGCAATCAAATGAGTAGGCCTTTCCCAAGGGAAACAGAACTTCCCATAAAAGCACTGTACTGCCAAGTCTTCGTTACTACTCTTGCACCCAAAGACGAGACATACCTCCTCCCATCTTTCACTTGGCTGTGAATCTGGACAATATAATCGCTGCTGGCAGTGCCTGCTTAGCTTGCTGTCACCTGGAGGAGAGGATGGCACAGCAGGATCCCTTTTTGTGCAATGTGAAGGGGTAATGTGTTGCAAGAATTACTTTGACTTATCTGTTTTAATTATTATTTTTATTTTTTCCCCTTGCAAAGTAGCTATACCTATGTTCATCATCAGTACAAGATGGATTGTACACAAGAAGTGATGGATTTTTGGTGTGTCAGTAAAGTTTTATACAGCTCTTGAATGAACAGTGAGCCATTTCTCAAATGCGGATGTTTATAGTAAAGCACGCAACTACTGAACGTTGGAGATTGGTAGCATCGTGTCCATGAGGGTCTGTATGTTTTTCTGGCCATCCTTCTGCCCAGGGCTCTGTGCAGTGCAATATGTAGACCTCGTTTTCTCTTTTTACAGAAATGGGAAGTTCCAGTTGGGGCATCCCATAGTGAGTCTGTAGTCTGTGTCTGTATGTCCTTAAGGCAGGTTACACATATGCCTTCCTCATTAGCATGTGAAACTCTGCCAAGGAGAGCAAGTATGTGCCTGGGCTCTCGAGTTCTGCGTGGTGGCTAATTGCTCCTTCTTTCTTCTGCATGGAATAATTCCGCAGCTCCGGTGCTGACCGCACCGTTTGATGTGTGAACTCTCAGACAGGTTTGTGTCCCGGTGATAGCTGAAGGGGCTGTGTTGTTCAGAAGCAGAAGGGATCTGATCTCAGGTGAAAGAACAAAGTCCAGTGATCCCAAATAATGTCTTTGTCAACATTTATGGATTTATGGGGCTGTGAATATATTGCCTCAGCCCTGTGAGAGCCTTTGTAAGGGAAAACAAATCTAGCACGAGTGGTCCTTCAGCCAACCTTATTTTCCCTCCTTGCTGGAGCAGAGCACGCTTCCCGGTGTTTTCAATGTGAAAGCCATGCTTTGAAAGTGAGACCTCTGACCTTGCTCTGTAATGTGGTGATTCCTGGAAGTGTGTTTTGCTGAAAGCTTTTGCTTTTAAAGGAGGAAAGAGCAAACAAGGAATGGAGTCACAGCTAAAAAGAATTCCTCCTCTTTAATGTTTGTTCTTAGAAGTCAGAGAGGAATTTAGGGTCCAAAATTAGGTGTTGAGGTGTTCGTACAGGGAGAGCTGATGCCTTACAAGTGTTGAGATGTGTCCAGAAACACCTTCTGAGGCAGGTTCTCTTGTCCCATCCTATGGGGTTCACAGCCATGACCTCTCTCCCGAGCTCCATATTTACATTTATTTCTTGAAAGGTGGAGCCAATTTCACTTTTTTTTCCTGCTAAAGCATGGCTGGAAGAGGGTAGAGCTGGAGCAGGAGGAGCCGCAGCAGGAGCTGCCATGCTTGAGGAGGGAATGATGGCACGGGTCCTCTTGGGACGAGCAAGGAACTGAAGTCACAATGTTTCATGTGGTGGGCACATGGTGAAGGCTCCAGGCTTTTCTGCTGAAGGTGTGCTGGGTATGCCCTCCACCTGCAGTGCTGATGAGAGGGAAAACTACAGAGCCACAGACAGGTTAGCTGATAGCTTTCCCAGGAGTTAAAAGGCTGTGGAGACAAGTCAGATATCACAGTTGCTTTGATATTTATTTTTTTCTTCTAACTTATCAAAATGGCAGGGGGGTTTGTGTTTGCTAATAATTGACCTCAAGTTTGGATTTCATTCAGGCAAGGACAAGGAAGGTGCCATTGGTTCTTTTTCCTTCTCTTTGAGGATAAGGCAGCCATAGTCAAACCATTTGGTTTCTGGCAGGCGAAATGGAAGAGGGGGGACATCAGGGTGAGAAAATCCACGTTGGGATTTTTCCATCTTTTAGCTGACACTGTTTTTCTTGGAAGCTTTCTCATAAGTGCATATACTTTTGTTTTGAATCCATCCTGTGGAAGGGCTAAATGGTAAATTGGATGTAGCAATAAAAAAGTCATCTCTTCCTCTGAACTGATTCGTTTCTCGTGTGATGTGCTATTGTTACAGAAAATTACTCTAAGTGCCTATTGATTTCACACAGTTGTATGTGAGGATTTATTCTGGAAGAGCCTGGGTTCCTTTCAGCTTCTGGGGGCGGCAGCAGAGATGGAAGGTGCATAGTACCCCGCCGTTGCAATGCAGCACTTCAGGGGAGCTGGATCTCAAATTCAGCTAACTGCTTGATACTAGTTCAAATCTTGGTTCATAAATAAGCTGTTTTGGGTATTTTCCCCCATGTTTAGCAGTTTGCTAATAATCTCATGCATTAGTTCTTGCAGAGCGGAGGAGGAGACCTTCATTGGGCAATGTAAACTGAAACAGGCTCAGAAGAAGGTATTTTGCAGGTGTTTGTAGCAGACCTACCAGCGTAATGATGGATGGGGAATAGCGGGAGTGGAGAAAATCTCCTTTAGCCTTTTTCCTGTGTTAAGTAGCTTGGTTATTGGAGGAGGGGGGGAGAAGGCACTTGAGATTGGGCAGGTTGGGGAAAAAAAAGCCTCCCACAGAGCTTCCCAGAGCCTTGGGTGAAGGAGTGGTATTGACAGACTGCTGACAACGCTTCGTGTGGCAGCAGCAAACTACCAGCAGCATCTTCTGAAGTAAAGATGTTCAAAGACTATACGTGCTTTGCTAGGAAAGTGCCTGATAGTAAACTAATTTAAAACTGACGCTTGTCTTGCTCACTTCTCTCTGCTACATAAATGGGTAATGTTTTATCCTGCTGCGGTCTACGGGAAGGTGCACGCTGTCTGCAGGTGGGACAGATGCGGAGTCAGAACTGGCTGTAGGCATAAGCAAGGCCAGCAATTGCCTCAGGCAAAGGATTGCTGGGAGCAGCAAAACGCCATGACCACTGCTTTGCTGGAGCTCGGGGAGCCGGAATGAACAGCAGAAAAGGCAGGAGGAGGAGAAGCAGCCCTTTGTCCTCTTGTCAGGGCTGGTCTATTCCCAAGGGTGTCCATTCGTCCATGGTTAATAAAGCTTGATCCTGCCAGTGGTCCCGAGGAAACATGAGCCTCTTGCAAACTAGAAACAAGATGCAGATTTTAAATAGGGAGGATAATTAAACTCATTGCCACAAGGTACCATAGGGTGTGGCATTCTCCATCAGGGACTGTTTTAAAGTCCTGTGTCCTATTTAGGTGAGATGTCCCAGTAGTTCCTTCAGGTTTCATCACCTGAAAAACTACAGATGTGACAGAGGAAATATTTGCTGTTTTCCCAACCCACAACTTTTCCTAGAGCTGGTGGGGTTGGTTATTTTAAAAAAATTTAAAATACATTATCTCTCCCCTTCTTACGCAGTCTCAGCTGGGTCAAGTAAGATGTCCATATGTCACAAGAGGTGCTAATGGGAATGCTGCTGGTCCCCTTATAAATCAATACCCATAACAGTGGAAAGCACAAGGGCTCACTAGCACTTTTTACCCAAGCCAGAAGCTGCTGCTCCCTTTGGAATGCAGGTGATAAAGTGCACCAATCAGCAATGTCGCATCTTATGCATTTCTGAATATCTCCTGGGTTTCTTCACATTCTTGTTAAGAAGGTGAAGCTGCGGCTCACCCCTCTGCAGGCGGCTGCCACGAGGCACCTCCTGCCCTTCAGGCCCTCCGGGCATCATGGTGGGCATCAGGTTAGTGGTATGGAAAGCAGTTGCAAGAACAGGCCTGATTTAGGTTATTAATGTCTCTCAAACCACAACAATAACAAAAAGGAGACTCTTCCATCATTCACAGCTCCCAAAATATCGCGAATTAGTGTCTGAGGAATACAGGCTGCATGGGAAGTTAGATGTTCACCAGGCTGTTCATCTGGGAGCCGTCTCAGGAACAACTCTTCCACACCAGACATCTGCAGGATTAAAAAATAAAACCAAAACAAAAAAGAAAGGAAAAAAGACGCAGTTCATTAACCAACAACAACATTACCCATAAAGCAACTAGGGAAGCTAATCACTGCCACTAAATCTTACTCTGTTTACCATCAATTAATATTTAGTCTCCCGAATTTGGCATTCTCTTGTTCATGTGCCTCATGTCATGCAGATTTGCTGCAAACCTGGGAATTGCAGCTGGCGGTGGTGTGCATCAGCATGCCCCATGGGCCATGATGCTCTCTGCAAAAGCCTTCAGGGTGCTGGTCTATTAAAGAGATAATAGTACAGATTTGAAAGCTTCAGCTGATTAATTAAATGCAAACACAAGATTGTACTCGCAGGCCCTTTCAAAGGACTCTGAATCCTTTTCTTAAGTCAGTTCAACCTTGACCTGAGTAAGCGCTTGTGCAAAAGATTAAAGGTGACCCATAAAGAGAGAAAATGGATTTGCATTGTTTTTAAACTCGGATTTGTATGTTGTGGAGAGGCAATCTTTTCTGCTGCATGTGCATTCCTGCTTAGTCCGTTATGAATACATGGAAAACAGCATTTAGTGTTCCCCGCTAATGTGGGGGTTAGTTAGGGTGGCACGTCAGAAGAAAGCAGACGGAGAAACTAAACTTTCTGCCTTGTTTGTGCAGCACACTGGCAAGAAGCAAGCATGGCACAAACTGTGTTTCTGGTGAACTGCTCCAAAGGAACCAAACTGTTAGAGACCTCTGGCAATGCAATTACTGACTTTCTGCTTTTGCCGTTGGCGTGTGCATCAAAGCCCAGCCGGCGCTGGGTTGTCTGTGCCAGAGGTCCTATATGTCTCATATCGCATCTACTGCACACGTGCATCTGGTCATTGAGTAAGCGGCACCTCTGGCACATGGGACTGGTGTCAGATCTGCTGTGTGCTCAGCTTTATGCTGAACAGGCGAAGACTGACATGGGATGCAGTGGACTTGCTGCGCCTCTGCCACGCAGCTGCTCTGCATGTGTGCTTGTAGCCACCTGGCTGGGGTCCCCAGTCTGTGAGACCCCAAGAAACTCAAGAGTTCACTGCCTGGAGAAGTCGATCACGGCTAAAAATAGTAGTCCTCTCTGAATCGGTGGGGCTGTGAGGTCTGTGCGGTCTGTGCATCCTTCCCCCATGGAAGCAGGTGGCTGCCTCCCTGAAAGCTGTCCATTTTGCAGTGGCATTGAGCATTGAGAGTGGTGGGCTCCATGAAAAGGCATCTGCTCTGCTGAGTGCCTGATGAGGCAGGGCACCGAAACCAGGGGCTGCTCCTGGGCCATGGGAAACCAGCAGGGCTGGCACCTGCCGTCTGTCTGGGAAACACATTTCCATCCTACTCATTTGGGTAGAATTTAATTTTGGTAACTGCTTCATTAAAATTATTTGAATCTCTTTTGGGACCAGTCAGCGCAGACTGTTGCAGGAAATGTTAATATACTTGGGGATTCTTAAGATACGGTTTCATTTGTTTTGGTTTACTATTTAATTCTGGTTGTGCTTATTTTAAAGGACTGAGCTGTATGTTTTGCATTCACTGAACAGCATGACAAATTGTGAAGTATGTGACAACATGGCTTGAGAAAGATGATGTGGTGGACATCATAAATTACCTCTTCAGTTATATTTCTGAAGCTTTTAATACAACTGAGATTTGATCCTTTCTAACTTGGATTGAACCTTATGAATTGCAGATTACTATTGTTTTTTGATCAGAACAAAAAAGGTTTTCATTTTCAGGCCACATAACGTGTTTTTCTAGGCAGCTATTTCATAATCTGTAGCTGTTGTAACCCCTTAGACTGTTTAATTGGGTGTTGCCAGCGAATATACGGAATTATAGTGTTACCGGTCATTGTACTACATTATAAAGCTGAGTTCATCCAAGTGTCCAATTTTTTTCTCAGTAAGTTTGTCCCTGCAGACTTCTCTTTAAAGTTAACGTTTGTCCTTGACAGCGCGTATAACAGAAGCGGTAGAAAAGACCAGATGTAGTGTTATGGAGCTTCTTTGTTCTTCCCTTCATGATAAAGCATAAAAATCCTACATAGTTTAACAAAACTCTAGTATCTGGTCCTAATTGCTGTAAGTAAAGCACGTGTGATCTAAATGTTAATCAGATTTCTGCATTTAATGAGGGAAAAAGCAGCTATTATATGAGAAATGTTCAGGAGCAGGAGCTGTTCGTGTTCCAATCAGGTGATTGTGTATTTGAATAGTATTTCCATTTAAATAGCTTTATCGCCCCGCTGATTCCTAAGCACTGAGTCAAAACAAAAACTAACAGCTAAATTGATATTATTACTAAGGAGGAATGAATAATAGGCAGTAAATCCATACCTGCTGGGAATCGTCAATGTGTTCACGGACTATGTAGGTGTAAAGGTTTGCACCAACTCTATGAAACTGTTATATTTACAGAAGAGCATCATGGGGGTGTAATTCTGTCCTACCGAGTTCATGTTATGTTTCCATTAAATTTATCCTCTCCTCATTTTGCTATTGATTCTCATGAAAATGCTTGGTCATGCAGCGGGCTCCCTTCCCAATTCCCAGCGTTTGGAGAAGCCAGGCCTTTCAAGAAGGCACACTGAAATTCGTAGAGGTCCTGCAGGGGACATACTCATTTCCCCAAATCACATTCATGGTTAGAGCATTTCCCGGGACATCAGTGCGACTCTATTGCTCTGGCCACCCGTATCTCCTAATGCTCCTGAAAGGATTATTTTATAATCTTATCCTGTGAATGCAACAGCTGTAAGCCCAGATAAATTGCATTCCTCTAGGGAAAGTGAGTTGGGACTCGTTTTAACTGCATCCCAGTGGAATTACATCATCTATAATGTTAAATGGTATTTGGCTGACTGTGATTGTGGTTGATTCAATGGAAGAGTCACCTTAGGATCTACTGGCCCCTCTCTGTTTACATAAAGCAGGCTGGTATATACTGATGCTGAAACCAAGCCCTGATGCATTTGCAGTGGGACTGCCCTTCAGATAATAGCCTTTGGGAGAGTGTCATGAGAAACATATTTTATTTTAGATTTGGCTGTTCTTCTAGCACGTGCAGCTGTCATGCTAGGTTGGATACAGATACAATTAGACCTTACAAATGTTCAGAAACTCTGGTCCTTTCAGGCTATGCTTCGCAGCTTCACAGATGGTGAAAGCCAGATGAGGTTATATCATGATCATCGAGTCCTGCCTCCTGCATAGCCCGGGCCAAAGGATGTCACTCAGCAACCCTTTCATCAGGCTCGATGCTTTGTGCTTGAACCAGAGTGCTTCTTTCAGAAATACACTCGGGCTTCTGTGAAATGATGGTGAATCCAGCCTGCCCTGCTTATCAGAAATAAAAATAAGGGAGAAAGCCTGCTTTTTCTCCCAAATGGGAACCCAAGTGTGACATCTGAGCAGAAAATGTAATATTGGAAGGGACCTGTATCAATGTGATTCAGAGTGTATGAACTTTGGTCCCTGTGCAGAGACCAATTGTTGCTTGCTTTTAACTGTTGAGGTGTTTTATAGGATATTTTATCACAGCTGCTAAAGAATTGGCTCACATTTTAATACATCTACTTGTTATTTCTTTTTCTCTTCCAGCTCCCTCAGGAACCACTCAGTAGAGTACTCCTATTTGTACAGTACTTCTCTGTTCTTGATGTTTCTGTTCCACTCACCCTCTGCTTTTGCATAACCATGTTCTTAAAAGTTCAGCCCCCCTGTGCATACGCATGAAGTAGATGAACACTTGTACCGTATTTTAGGTAGTTAATAAATAATGGCTAAAGAACAGATATCTCTTCTTTAGGCTACTTCAGTTCTTCGGCAGAAGAGTGACTTCTTTTTTCAAATTTTGTGTTTGTTTGCTAGTGAAAAATCATAAATACTCCCAGGAAAAAACAATTACTATTGATTCTTAACAATATAACAGTGGTAACATCAGGCTTTGGAGGTGGGGACCATGCTGATTTAGAAATTTAGTAGGAAAGGGCACAGCAGTTTCTGTGGGAGAAAGACTAAGCCCAGTGCTGCAATACGCCTTACGCAATGCAAAGGTGGAACACTGCTATCTGGATGGCAGACTTCTGTGAAACACCTTCTTGTCCTGTATGTATGTGTGTGTATATGTGTAATGAGGGAAAGGTGGTGTATGTAGATCTAATAGAATCCCAGTTGACAAATATGAAGGTGATGCTCCAGGAAGGTAAGTGCTTTGTGTGTGGGGGAAAGGTCCCCAAATATGTTAAGTCCTGATTCAGTGTTTTTAACCACGATTCCTTCCTTCCTGTTGTACATACAATTACAAAAATTATATGACAAATGACAGGCTGCATGTGAACATAGGTTCCTAGTGGAGAAGGCTGTGTTCTTGAAAATGTGGCTGAAGGTAGCAAAGATGAACAGAGCGCAGTCAGGAACTAATCAGAAATATATATAGCAGTTGAGGGAGAAATAAGTGTAGTGATAGTGCAAGCGTATTTAGTGTTGGGCTATTCTTGCCGCTGGGTATTAGAATTCTACATTGAGCTTGGTAGAGAGATATATTTGGTTTCATCATTACAACTTAACACCTGGAAATCAATTCTTACACGCAGCCTCTTTCAAAATGTTAAATGGAAAATATTTTCCTGACATCTGAAAGCCACACTTTCAGCGATTAAGATTGGAAATGTTTACTAGAAATTAAATCAATGGTGAAGTTTAGAAGAGATGTGATTGCAGGTTTGAAATCTGGGATAGATGCTTTGTTATTCTCCCATTACTAATGATTGCATTAGTAAAGAAAGAAATCGATAGTGTGACCGTACTGGGGAAGTGGAATAAAATGATTGAATGATTGCCAAAAAGTCTTCATAGCACGAGACCTGCAGAGATGCTTTGCACAAGATGAGCATCTTATAGTAAAGAGCAAGTAAAGTGTTTGCATGACAGCTCTGCAAAATTCCCCAGCTAGGGGCTTTCTGCAGACCTAGCTCAGCTAATCTGTGGGAGCACTGGAAGGTTCCCCTCCAGTCTCAGGCTTAATAAAAAAAGCCCCACAGATTGAGTCAATAGTGCTGAATTGCATTTAGCTTTATGTTGAAGTGACGATTTTTGCATAGTTTTAATGAGAGGCAGCCCTGGGCCAGAAACTTCAGCCTGGGATGCTTCTTGCTTTCTGCCCTAGTTTGTTTGCTGTCGGTCTGAGGCTGTTTTCATCCCTATCGCATGAGAGTGCCATCCTGTAGCACATTAAGCAGCGGGACTGGCATCCATCATGTGGTGTTTATTCTGTCATCTCTCCCCAGGAAGTGTGAGCAATGGAGTGTTTTGTTTTAATAGCATTTTTGTTTGGTTGGTTTTGTTATTGTGGAAGTCTTTTCTGAGGTAGAATAAGTTTCTTTTCGTTTTTCAGTGCATCGGTTGCTGTGTCCTGAAGTTAAAGCAGGGAGAATCAAGGCTTGTACCTGCATTTGGTGTGGGTGGGTGTGAATTTTCTCCCAAGCTTTGCAGTTGATTCCACAACCTTATGCTTGCCTTCAAGAACATCTGCCTTCTGCTGGGTAAGCTTTAACTCATCGTGCAGAAAGAGTTCCCAAAGGATGGCCTGTGGGCACGTGCAGTCTGCAGAATCATTCTGTGTAACTCACAGAAAGACTTTTTCAGTAAGATACCGAGCTGCAGATGAATTTTGGTAGGCAGACACCAGCCTAGCATCTTGCCTTCACCCCAGACTTTAGGGTAGTCTTTCAAATACCCTGGGCTAAGATCGTGGACTACTGTGAGACAGGGACAAAGCTGTCAAAAAATGACAAAACCATTAATATATCTTTGGTCTGGTCATCATTTCACATTAATGTCCTAAAAAAGCAGAGCTGAAGGGAAGCCTTTCCCACAGATGGCAATGTGAGAGCCCATGGCCACCAAAGACCAAGACCTACACCCTGCCTCAGGAGCAGCCGCTGAACACATTGACCACTGCGGGTGGGAATATTTGAACAGAACTTATTTCTCTGTGGTGGTGCGCTCTCTGGAGCTTGGTCTGGATCCAGCTGTGCAGTCTCCATACCTCTGTTTCTCCATCTGTAAAATAGATTTTTTGAATTTTTTTTTTTTTTTTTTTAATACCACTGTTGACGTATAGACGTTTCTGCTACGAGGCCAGGTCAAAGGAGGCAGCTTCACAAATCGTTTAAAGTGTTGTGGGGCTAAAATGGAACAGCTGGAGGGGTATCCAGGCACAAAAAATGGGAAAGGGCAGAGGACAGAAGGCAAAGCAAAGGGGAGGAGGAACTAAGCAAATCCTCTTCAGTTCTTCAGAAGGCTGCCAGTGGTGGAAAGCCTTGGGAATATGTAATTTCAAAGTTTATACTCCTCATCTGGAAAATTAATGTATCTAGGTTTTAAAGTATTAAGCAGTGAAGTTCATTGCAGCTGGATATGAAGTGGAGAGGAGGAATTCATGGGTAAAAAAAAAAAAAAATGTTAAAGGTAAATTACTCAGCAAAACCCTGATTAATTAGCCTGATACTTGATACGGAAATGACTAGACACTTTCTTATTATCAATAGAATCCACCAGTAGAGGTAAAATAAGAACAACAAACTTCGACATGTGAGAATAAGAGAAAGAAGTTTAAAAAAATGTTTTCTTCCTATTTGTAGAACGCCTTGAAGATGATGACCATAGTAATAATGCTAAGATTACTGCTGGGCACAAAACGAACTCTTAGTCTTGCACAAAACCTCTAGCCAACCCAAACAACTGGGTCAGTAGAAATTAAATCAGCACTGAGCCCCAGATAATATCTGATAGTGGGTTTATGTCTGGATGGATGGTTTCTTTCTCGTTTCCTCATTATGACTGATTGCAGTCACTGCAGAAATCAATAGTCTGGGCTTGGCTGGGAACTGAAACAGTATTAGGCAGAAAGGCAGCATCACGCAAGAGCTTTCTTGAAGGCTTTACAAATCCTGGCACCAATCCTCTCAGGTGCATGGTACCTTCTAGCAGGGGCTGGATATAGAAGACAGATTGCTCAGTCTTGCCTGGTCAATCAGTCAGGCAAAACATTTCTCTGGATGTTCTCATGTCAGGTAGCGTATCCTGCATCATGGTGTTGGGGTGTGTGTGCGAGGCCAGCTGGCTGGAGGGAAGCACTCCTCGGAGAATCTGCATTAGGGACAGCAACCCAAAGCTTGCTGAAAAGTTCTGTTTTGGTATTGTAGTAAACACACAAAGAACCAATTATGATTTCTACTGGGGGCGAAAAGGTAGCTAAAAGCTTTGAATCTGGTCTTCTGAGAGCAGTAACTGAAACTAGATGATAAAGTTTTGCTATGATTTTCCAGTGAACTTTAAAAATACAAATTTAGATATAAATTTTAAAAAAGGTTATTTCATTCACAACGTGCTCAGTTTTGTTTTACTGTTTCATTGATCTTATCTCTACTTGGATTTTTATGTGGTATTTGTGAATAGCAGCAAGAATATCCTATTCCTATAAAATTAGTAAGTAAAATCCACTCTAGATCAGGAGGCTTATCATATATTAGTTGACCACTAGCATACGCTTTAATGGATTTTTAAATCAAGCTTTCAGTTTGTAATTCGTGGATCTGCATACCCCTGAGTTTTATAGGCAGGGTTCACTCAGGAGCTAGACTGGGTTATTCATTTCTGTAGCATCCTGTGTGATACTTGTGTACTGCAGTAAAACCCGGCGTGTCCCATTGAAACTCCTGCTGATCCAAAAGCTTGTAGCAAATGGATTGATTGAATAGGAATATAAGAAACTGATCGGAAAAAAAAACCCCAAACCCATGGTTTTCTGATGAGATAAATTATAATAGAAAGGGACAAATATTAAAATACTGTTTTATGGGGAGGACAAACCTACTCTATATACCACGTGGACTGCACTGACGAGGGAGCTGGGGCTCCCCGTGCACTGTGCATCATCCGCAGTAACGTCTAATATGGCTCTTCCCTGCCCGCTGCAGATGGGGCTGGGAGGGGGGTGTGCGGTGGGACTGCCCGGGTTTGTCTCCCGATACCCCGGGGAGGTTTGGATCTGTGTTTCCAACTTCACTACGTTTCAATATTCAGCAACTTTTGCAGTATGCTGCGTGCGCCCTAGGCCGAGGATAAGCAGAAGCTTAATTTGTTCCAAATGATTTTCCACCCTTTTTCCTATTGTTTATTATTTATTCTGCTTTAATTTATTCACAAGATTAAGTGGGTAAACAACATCACAACTACTTATTGCTACACAGTCCAGTAAGCATAATGATGCCAGTTTTAAATGCCGAACAGTGCTGATTAGAGCTGTTATGCTAATATTCATTTGTTTGCTTTACCTTTACCACTTTGCTCACATACTTCACAAATTAGGGTATTATCCTTTTTTTTTCCTCTTACTGTTTTTATCATCAAATGAAGGTAATTTACCATTTTTCCATTTGAATTGTAAAGCTAATTGAACTTAATGGCTTTAGAAAAATCAATAATTTCCAACTGTTATTGATATAATGAAGCACATGTAAGAGATTATCCAATAAAGACACAAAGCACTTAAATGAAAAATTCAACTCCACGTTGAACTATTTAAATTCTCTACGTGGAGAGTTAAGGGGAGATCCTCCTATGTGGGGAAACAATAGTAACTTTAGTACCTGAAAGTTATGACACAAACTGTGCAAGTCACAGAGGAGTGCACCACTCTGTTCGAAAGCCGTCCAGTTATGCTTAGAAAATGCGTTTAAGGTTCACTCCAGCCTTCCTTTGGGCATCTTATCTCCTGTGGTTTGCAGGCTGTGTCCCCTCACATGCCGCTAACTGAAGTTAATGTTCTTCTTGTGGGGCAGTCGTGAACCTCTGATGGGTTTGCGCTTTTCCCATGCAGCTGAAGTACGGGAGGGTTTCGCCAAGGGGGCTGTACATTCTCGATCCGTTGTCTCTAAGAAGTACTGCAGTATTTTCTGTGTTGTGGTTTGAACTGTGGAGAAGTGGGAAAGGCTGGTATTGCCAACCTGCCCTCCAGGTGTTCACCCATCGCTGCCCAACGGTGTCACAAGAGAAGCAGCCTGCTTTCTGCAAAAGGGATGGAGTCCAAGAAATTAAGGACCGCAGCAGTCATAACAAGGCAGTTTTAACATCTTGTTTGCGGCAGCTGGGCTTTTGTGATTTAATTTCCTCTATTTTTCATGACTCGAGTAATAAAAAGCCCATATTGAAATGTCTTTGGGGTCAGAAATCATCCCATGAGAAGCTTCCTCAGCTGCGCTGTTCTGCCATGAAAAGGGAGAAATGGGAGTTGGTTGGTTAGAAATGAAAATATTGAGGTTTCTTCCCTGGTTTAAAAGTACAGTTTTATTTAGAAGCTACCATTAGCTTGCACCCAGGTTCTGGCAGAAGTTTAATGGCTCCTGGGAGAGTGTATGAGAAACTCCAAACAAAACACTTCGAAACCTTTAAATCTGGATCAAAACCATTAAATCCCTAAATGACATAGGAGACATTAAGGTCCTTAATTTAGGGATCTGTGCAGTAAAAAGGGAATGACAAATATGAAATTAATGGCATTTAAATTACTGTTTCATTAGAAAACAATTTTGCCACAGTATTTTGCTGAATTTGGGATACCCAGAGATCAATATCAATTCCCTTTATTTAAGACTCTTGTGACGTTTATTGTGTGATCTTTTTGGAAAGGAGTTGCTATTTGTGAAAATGTTCTTTGTGAAATATTAGTGGAAGTAATGCATTTTTAATTGCACTCTAAAGCTGTGTTAGTTTGGCACTTGAAACTTCCGCATTAATTCGTATGATGAATGAATGTTGAGGATACAGGATAGACAATTTCTGCTGGATTTGCAAAATGGGAAAGGTAGGACGGAGTCAGTTCAACACTGCATGTTAGGGGATGAAGAGGAGAGGGGACATAACGGGCTGCTTTAGCTCAGAAAATAAGAGGGGGGAAAAAAGCTAAATGCTAAAACCTGGAAATTTTTAAAATCTCCTCTCCTAGAATTTTGGTAGGTGGCTTGGTGATGCTTCCTGAGCGCCACCAAGATGTCCACATTATCTCCGTTTCATTCCGTGCACCAGGACAGTCCTCCCACGGCGTGCTGGAGTCCCCATCAGTGCAATGAGAGAAGGTACATCCCAATATATGTAGGTCTAGACTGTACTGAAAAATAATCTCTGTGAAGTAATCCAATTAACCCCCTCCCAGAGGCACTAAAGGAGGACAGCTGAGTGGAAATACTTTAATTTAGGAGGCACCAGCTTTTGTTGCAAATACCTGGAAGATTCCAAGGAGAATGAGTACCTGTATGGAAATTGCCAGTCCACAAAGCTGCATTTACAGAAGGATGTCTTTAAATGAGCTGTTGACAGTATTCAATAATTGCCTGAATTCTGTGTGCATCCACCATTTGATGTCTGATATTTCTGTCTCCACGGTGTAAAGAGAAGGACAGCGAGTCCTGCAATGTACAGTGCCTGGACTTGCATGAGCTTCAGGAGTGTTTGCTCAGATCACAGTTGAGGTACTTCTCCAGTGCTCCCCATAACATTTTCAGGATGACATTTACAGGCATGAAAAAAATGATAACGAACCACTCCTTTTAAGCACTATAAAAATAGTGGCTATTACCTTCCCAGCATCCTCTCAGCTAATGGCCTGAAACAGGACCAATATTTGATTTCTACTTGCTGTATTTACTTTATAAATAGATACTTCATGGGTTTCATTCTTTACTGAGATTGAATTAGTGGGTTAAATAGACAGAAGTATTTCTTACCATGGCATGCTGATCTCTTAGCATCTTGCACTGACCTGATAACAGGCTAGCAGGAGAGTAAACTTAATTATTTTTTAAGCTAGAGACTGACAATAGAGGACACTGAATATTTCTGAAACCGAGATCTTCTTTTCTGTCATTAAAAAGCCAGGGAAATCTGAAAGGAGTGTGAATTCAAGGCATATATCGCTGCGATTATTGAAGGGTTTTCAGAGAGTGGCTTATCACCTCTGGCTTTTATTTACCTGATAAACCAAAGCCTTATGCTTCAAAAGCCTCAGCTCCTCAACCCTAGCACGGTAGCCACCTCTTAGCGAGGATGAACCCAGTCTGATGGCATCAGCAAGTGGGATGTCACTGAGGCCTTTTGTTGCAATTTGCACTTCAAAATCCAACCCCCCCGAAGTCTTTGTTTCATTATAAGCAATAACTGCACAAAATGAGCTGGAGAAGATGTCTGAGGGGGCTCTGCCTCCCTTGTTTTGCTCTTGGAACTAGATTTCTTCATGAGTGGAGGTGATGAGGAAGCTGCAGGGTGAGGGTCGGTGGTTTTGGGGTGTTTGAGAGGATGTATGACATGTCCCCGTGAGCCGCTGAGCCCAGGTACGACCTCTGCCAGCCACCAGGATGCGAGATTAAGGTCTAATTTCAGATAGCCTTTACCAATCTCGGTGTGAACAGCAGTGACATGTAAAAGCAATAAATACCCTTGGCATCAGTGTTCGCCAGCCAGCAGGGTACCTGAAAGCTGCTTCTGTCCCCAGGGAGGTTTTGGGAAGGGTTCCCGCTTTCCTGCTCATACTTGGTGCTCCCTGGCCGTGGAACCAGCTCACCCTGCCTGTCATCGCAGCCTCCCTGCTTCAATGTGCATATTAATCTTGATTCTAAAAGATCCTACAGACACCGCATGCAAATGTACCGAGTGATTCAAATTGGTTTTCTCTGTTTGTAAATGTAGTGTTCTGTGACTGCTCAGGGGCACTTCTAACATATGCTCGTTGATATCTGACATTTTTCAAAATTTCAAGCAAGGAAGAGATTTGCAGCATAGGCACGTGTGGGTCCGTTGTGCCGCCCTGCCTCTGCTCCTGCCCCACGGCACGCACCCAGAGCCTGCCTCCTGCGAGAGCGGGGTTGCGTCCTTAAGGGAAAGGTTTTTCTTTTTGGATGTGTATATATGAGGGGGGGACACACAAGCAGCAGAATGCAAATGCTCTGTGAATCAAGCAGAAAAGTCCTATCCCATTCCCAGAATTTCAGTTACAGCAAAGTCTATTATTCAGGAGGTTTGCGTGGAAATAGCATTACTTATCTTCCTGCCGTAAATTGTCCCTGCAGAGACCTGCTCTCTGTGGGCCAGTGACTGGCGGGGGAGAGCCTGGCTGCTGCTCTCAGCACCAGGCTGGGGCTGCCAGCCGGGGTGGGGGGGCTGGGGAGCAGGGAGAGCATGAGAGCGCCTTGTGCTGCCCTTTTCCATGCCAAACCTTTCCACCCCGTTTTCATGACCACCTCCACATGTTTCTTGCTGCTCATGGTGAGACTTCTCTGTCCCTCCTCTCTCCTTGGGCAGTGGTACCTGAAGGCCATTTGATGGCTCCAGTTACTGATCTGTGAGCAGGGATGGGTGGCGGCAGCTGAAACTCCTGCTGCTCTCACCTGGTCATCCCACCGATCTGCAAGAGGTTCCTGCTCTCGGATGAGGCATCCCTTCCATACCAGCGAGGCTGATGCTGAGCACAGCGGCGTGTTTTCACATCAGCCCTAAGGGGCCCAGCTGCAAGGTGGGCGAGAGGAGGAGCGGGCTGATGTTCTGTTTCGCCACTGCACTGCAGGGATGATCCCCTGTGGCAGGACAACCTTCGGTCATCCCGGCTGAACCTGCCTGCGTTTGCAAGCCAGTGCGGCTTGATTTCTCTGGGTGAGGAGCTGCGTTTGCCAGAGGGATGCTGCTGGGTTCCCAGGCACGGTCCACACCTGCAGGGTGAGGTTTGCATGTGGTGGGTGCGTGACCAGAAATAACCATGGTGCATCCGGCTGGAGGCTGCGGTGGTCGCGGTGCTGCCGGGATGGAGCGGTGCTCCCTGGGCTCCAGAAATGCACAGCACTGTTCCTGGAATGCCTGGCTGTACCGCAAGGCTTTAGGCACATTTTTTAACACTAATTCCTTCCACTGAAGGGGAATAAGTACTCTAACAGCTAGTCTGCTACAATAATTAAAATTCATGTTATCATTCTTAAAGCTGAGATGACTCTCTGTTGTCGGCACCTCCAGAGGTCCTAGTTTAGCTGCTTCTGGTTCATTTAATGGTATAACAGTGAGAAGTAGGGATATTCCTTTTAATGTTGATGTGCAAGGTTTAGAATTAAATATCTCTGCTGGTTGCTGGGTACTTTCTGCTACTGCCAACCCCATGAACTCTTTAAACATATGCTAATGAGCCCGACTTGCTCCCGTTCCTTCTGTATAATCCATGAAGTAAGAAAAGTCAATCTTAGTCTTACTGCCTAATGGCCTCCATATGTTGTAGTTAGCACAAAAACACTGTGAAGTGATGGAGATCAAGAGTTAAATGCATGAATTAAGCAGAGTCCCTCTGACCACACTCCATTAGAAGAAAAACTGTCTCTAGGGAGACAAAACAAGATTTCTCTTTATATATACATTACGAGAGTTGCCCACTGATCCTCCAGGCATTTTGAAACATTGCTGGCACCCTAGTGATGTGGACAGAATATAATTTATCAATATCACTACAACTTTCTACCTGAGATGTTGCTGGAATACAGATGGGCTACAGCATAATAAGGTTTGAAGGAGTATGTATGTTACACATAGCATTGCTTTCTATCATGCATCTGATTTCTCAGCCTTGATAGAATGTTTGTTGATAGGAATTGCATTTATTTTAGCAGTCTATACTGCTTTTTATTTTTAACATTGCTTTTGAATACCTGTGTGCAGTTTTCTGGCTTGGCCAGCAGCTGTTTGTGTGTGATTTGCTCAGGAAAGAGAGGGGGAAAGTTATTCAGCAAAGCTCCTGTGATGGATTATTGCAACAGAATTACCGTGGTAAAACCTCATGCAATGGCAGCAGGCTGGCGAGGTTCAGCCACAGGACAGGAAACTTCCACAGTTCTTTCAAGCAAAATCTTTTCATCTGTAACAGCTGAGGAAGAAGCAGTCAGCGTAAAAGACTGCCTCCACGCCAGCACTGGGATGCTATTCTTAGTGTTGTTATGATTGATTACGGCGTCTTACACAGTCATTGGGTAAAAATAAGAGACTAGCAGACCTCGTCCCCCACCTCATGTTCCTGCAGCTCCATTCAAAATGCTGCTGCCATAATCAGCTTCTTGCCTGAAGTTTTTGATGAGGATGTGGGCCAGTCTTCCCTGCCGCATTGGTCACGATCAGCTGATTTCAGCTTTTAAAGCTACTGACAGTTTGTTCCTCTGATAAATGCAGAGTATGAAAGTATTTACCTTGCTGTGATCATCCTGCTCCTCCTTTTTGCTTCAGATGTTTCTCCCGTTCCCTCTAAATGCCCCCTGCCCCGCCACTGCCTGTTGTTCCACATGCCCCCCCCGTGCCTTTCCAAGCCTCCTGTGGTGCAGACCAAGAGCTGCTGGCTGTCCTTGCTGGGACATCTCCAATACCTCTAAGTGTGTGCCAGCACCATTTCTCACTTCTCTGCCTGCCACATCCACAGCAACTGTGCTCCTACATCCATCTCCTGATGCCTGTCCCTACGGGGGAATGCAAGAAGTATCTTTTACCGTGTGTTTTATCTGTTGTCGAGCGCAAGCACTGCAGCTTAACTGGGGTCCCTGGGTTCTGCTCTAGCACGAGCAGGAACGTTTCCAGCAGCAGCGACTGCGGCATTTACTGCTCCAAGGTGCTTGAGCAATCGGCCTCAGCATTTGTGCTCTTCCAATTTTATTGTGAGCAAAGGGATACCAGAGAAGAATCTGGACCAGAGTGAAACCTGCTATTGGCATGTAGAAATTGTGTGTTCTGGAATGGGATTGTACAAATCTTACGAGTTATTTGGATAACACAGCATTAGCATTCGCAAGAGGTAATGCATGACCTTTTGAGAAAGGGTCTATCACCTGTGCTCCTTAGTATGGTTTGGTACCAGTACCCAAAGCTCTACTGGCTACTTTGGAGTGAAAAACTTCAAAGAATTAAAGTACAGAGAGTATAACACAAGAGAATATTTATTTTCCAAAGAAATTCATGAATATGAGTTAGTTCTGTCACACTGATTTGGGCACACACGTTTCTTTCTGTCGCTCTTTGAAATTCTCCAGTAATGTTCTCAGAGGGGTCTCCAGTCTTCCACAGAACACGTTAGGACATTTTAGCCCTTCTTATTCAGAAGAAATCTCTTAATCTGTAGTGAGAATCCCACTTGACGTTGTCTTCCTTTATATACCTACATGTGAGAAGTTCTGCAGAAGTTTATGGTGGAGTGTGCTAATTGTTTTCAAGAGCTATATGCTGCACTAGCTTGTGATGGCTTTCAAAACAGAAGAAAAAAAGTGTTTTACAAGTGCTATTTTCATCAGTAATTACTCAGCCACAGGATCTAAAGGCAATTATTAAAAGGGAGTAACAAACAGGAACAGCTAAATCCAGTGCGCGTTGTTTCTGCCAGCAGTGGTGTGTAGGTCTGATCCATCTGATTTCACCATGAACTTTGTAAAGCTGTAGTCCATGGTAGGATGATACATTGAGCCTGGAGTGCAGCATGAGGCTGTACAGTGTTTACAGCTATTTTCTTTCCTCTCTGGGTGCCAATAGCTGCCTTTTAGAGAAATCTGCTGGAGGAGTGCTCCAGTAATCCTTTCAGAGCTTGTGGGATCCATCTTTAAGTACTCCTTTTGCTGCTTCTCTCTTGAAGACAGTTCCTTACGGTAGGATCAATGTAATCTGCTGCATTATTGCTGAGGTTTTGGATAGAGCGTGCAGCCTTTCTTCCAACACTAGCACGCCACGTGCTCAAAGCCATCGCCCCAGGAGGTAAGCCTCCAGATCCCCATGGCCTTGAACTTCAAGATGGTCCCATAGGAAGGTTTTTTGTGGTACTTCACTTCTGGTGCTCACTTGCACGGTAACACCATAAATGCGTTTGTTCTAGCAAAACACAGGCTTTGATTTAGTTTTGTAATATTGACGCTTTTCTGGGTTTTGCTCTGATATTCTTCGTGTTCTGCTCTCCTCCGTGGCGTTTTGGTTTGATGCAGGCTTCTTAATGGAAAAGCAATTGCTTAGGGAAATACGATGCCTATCAACTGTCTTGATCGCGGCTATTCATTTGCGGAATTAAACTGAGACTGTGTCAGTGTAAAGGCTCCATGAAGAAAATTTGCTTCATAAAATTCATCTTGCATATTATGACTCCCTTTGTCCGTAGAGTTCAGAAGCTTACTGTTCTTTTCCCATAATCTAGTGAATAATAACAGTTCGCACTTGCATCTGCGAATCAATATGCGGGCTTTAGCTCCCGACCATAGTGAAAGTTGTGTTATTGTATTAAACAGTAACCATTACCTTTCATGGCTACAACTGATCGTTGTGTTTTGTATTTCTGTCAAATTTGATGACAGTCACCTCCTGAAGCTTTAACAAAAGGCAGAAATTCCCCTGGTGCTTCTGGCAATTACGCATTAGTCTTCGCAGAGATAGAAGATTACTTGCTGATTCCTGTTTGCTGATTCCATTATGTATGCTCTGGTATATAATGGATTGTTAATCCTTTAAAACAGCATAGCTAGAAGTATTCTTTCAAAACTATATTTTGGTTCAATTAAAATAAAACCCAACATCAAAAATTACTAATTCCATAGTCTTTTATAACCACTGGGGTTTTTAAGATGATTGCTGTCAGGAAACTTATCACTATGGTAGCTGGACTGTGTGCAATGTGGTGAGCTGTTTCCTTTTGAAGATGCTCGTTTTCCTTCCTTCGATTTGATGCGATATGCTTGCAGTCTAGCTGGGCAAGAGTAATAGTGGTGATGAAGACAGCTTGGTGTTTTATTGTGCTCTAAAATAATTCCATTAAGATCTAGTCTCTTTCCTGAGATGAATTCCTGTTTTCTCTTGGTTGTGTTCGCGATCACTCAGCTGCAAGCTTCACCTGCAGCCCTGTCCTGATGGAGAGCCGCGGGGTATTTTGACCCTATTAAAGTCAGGTTTTCCACACTCGTTAGGTTGCACCTCAGCCTTGCTTGCAAAAAATGCAATGCTGTATAATACTGTGTTCTGTGAGATGGGATTAGGACCTGGAAAACAGAATGTGGTAAAAAGTTTGGCCTCATCTGGCTTGGTACTTTTGTGCAAACTTCACCCTGCTAAGCTCAGCCTTGCGCTCCGCAGCTTATGTGCGCACGCTTTGGCGTCAGCTTAGCAAGTGAAAAGCATTCCTCATGGGAAAACAGCCATAACATTCACTGAAAATCTCTACATCGCTTTCCCTCAAACCTATTTTATGTTCCTGGCGTCCACGCTTGGCTCTCGTGGGGATGGTGGCGGTGCCATCCCGCGAAAGGTCACGGCTTGTTGCTGCTGCTGTGCGTTGGAAGGGGCAGAGCAGCAGGAGGCCCCGCTCTGATCCCGGCCCTCTTGCAGCGGGTGTTGTCCGTACAAGCTGTAACAGATAGTCCTTCCCCCGCAGAGCTTGCGAGCTCATAGACGAGGTGGAGACTGTGACAGTGTAATATTATCTGTCTTCTGCAGGTGGGGAAAAGAGGTGCAAAGAGATTAAGCCCAGGGTCGCAGAGGAAGTCTGTGGCAGGACCAGGAATTGTATTCAGCTCTCCCGGGTCTTCGTCCAGTGCCTTAATCACAAAACCTGCCTTTGCCTCTGTGCTTTTCTATTATTTAATCAGCTGGGAAAAAAAATGCAAATTGATTTAATTAAAGGAGAGAGCAAATTTCTAATTTCAGCCTGGATTTGTTCTGTGGGTATGGAAATTTTGAAGAATGGAGAATAAACATCTGTAATTTCTTTTCTCAACAGATGTGTTTTCATTTACACAGCTGTGCAAAAATTATATTTATATATTTTGTGATGTGTAATTTTAGCCTAGAAACAGATCTGATGTTGGATTACCAAGAGGTGTCATTTTCTGGCTTGCAGAATAATCCTCTTTCTGGCAAAAAGTCGGTCGTGTTTCTTCCCACAGACATGGTTTCTTCCTTTAAAGTGTCTCTCAAAATTATTTTATAGTCAATGAAGCAAATCCTCCAAAGGCTTCATTATTCTGATGGTAGCATCATCTGATTGAATATTTCAATCATAATGTCCTTTGGAGAATTTTAGCAGTTTTCTCTTGGGATTTTGGAGGCTTGGATTCATGTGTGTTCCTGAGGTTTTGAGGAGCTGGTGTAAGAAATTCAGGTAACTTTGGATGCACAGAGTTCATTGGGGAGGTAGATGTTAATGTTTACTCTAGCTGTTGATTAGAATACATTAGATCGCCTCTTTCCGATGTGAAAAACACAAATGCGACTTCTTTGGGCGCTCCTCAGCAAAGCATTTCAGCATGTGCTTATTTTTAAGCGTGCGAGTGTTGTCTGAGCATGTTCTTGCTGTGCGTTATTAGTAAATTGCCAAGGTTAACGCAATAAAGTGTCACTCATCAGATCCGACTGCTGGGGACATCATCAAGAAAGTCCACACTTCCTAGTGCCAGGAAAACGTACTATTTGTGGTGCGTGCTGCCTGAGAGCATCCCCATGAGTGCTCTGCACTGAACTCCTCCTCCTGTTTTGGTTTCGTTCCCCTTGGTATTGCCACGTTGTTCAGAAGCCCCGGGGACACGTGGTGCCGTGCAGGGCAGCTGCCTTGCCGGGCTGAGCGCGGCTCCGTGTGGGCTTTGTGGTTGGCGCTTTGCAGGTGTCGGGGAGCTCAGCGCCTCCGTGAAGGGTGGAAGGGAGCGAAGCAGCTTTTCTGCCTTCATCCGTGATGCTTCTTCCTCATTCACTGAAAAAAATCTCTTTCGATACTGCTGAAAAAATTCTGTGTTTGTTTTGATAAGCGAGTTCCTACAAGGATGCCAGTTTCAGAGCTTTCTAAAGAGCTATGACAGCTCTTGGTACCCCGTTGCCTCCTTTCCCCCGTTGCATCCCCTGGAGAACGCACTCAAGATCCTGGCATCCACCTTCAGAGGAGGAGCTCCTCAGGCTGATGTTGCTACCTCTGAATTGCCGGGTAGCTAAGGACTACTTGTTAAGGTTGTTCTGCTGATTTCAGGCTCACATTAGGTTTTATGAACTTTAATGAACAGTAAGTAATAAATTTGCTGAAGAAATTGGGTTAGCCTGTGATTAACATTCAGAGTGATGCAGATGAGTGTACCAATGATGGGAACATGTGCTCACATCACGATGAAATGCAGATGAGAGGCCCTGGAGCAAGCCCAAGGATGTGGGCCAGCGCAGTTTCATCTCTGTCAGCTTTAATCTGATCTAAAGTGCGAGTGCTACCGGCCTGCAGAAGGAATCTCAGACCCTGGGAAGACCTAAATACAACTTTTGTTTTCTATTAGAGGCTATTAAAACATTTCTTTACAATCAAAGCACCACAACATAAAAGCTCAAGACACTGTATCTAAAAAACAATATTTCTAGCAGTAGGGAAGAGAGGGGAAAATGGGTGGAAGATACGTCTTGATTTGGTTTAGCTTTTATAACACGCTGCTTTACTGAGCAGTCATTTTAGTCAATTGAAACCCAGCTGAGCCTCATCGTCTTATGACAGCACCGTTGTATGGAACAGAGGAAAAAATCCACCACCACCCCCCCTCCTTTTTAAATGAAGTGCAAAGTAATGCTAGAAAGGGAAAGAATAAATCAATTTTAAGTGGTAATCTATGAAGTTGGACAGAAAATGATGAGAAATGAAGCAACTGGTCATAGGAAATTGACCTTGAAAATGGTGTTTATCTTGCGGACGCAGTGGCAGAGCCCCACTGCTGCTTCAGGCCGGTGGCTGAGGGGGGAATTTAAATCAGAGTTTCTTTGCTTTGAATCTCAGTTGAGGTTTGGGGGAGTTTCTTTTAAGACCGTGTTCTCTGACAGTTACGCCAGTGGTGCTGCTCCACAGCATCTGGCAGGCAGGATTTATTCCTTTGTGGCGGTCTCATATTTTCCTCTCTTGCTTGAAAGGCTGCATCTGTTTGGGAGTGGTAATTGCCCAGGGTCAGAAGAACAGCCGCGATTGTGTAATGGATACATACGCTAGGAAAAAAGATGGTATTTTTACCTGACTAATTTCCATACAAATAAACATATTAAAGCGAGTAAAAGGACAAATGAGTAATACGTGTCACCTCTGCTATTTTAAACTATAACACCTACTTACACCAGAAGGATGGCTATTGCAGTATTATATACAACTTTATTTACAGTAAAGTACAGAAGGGCGTGGGAGGTGGAATATATTGAGTTTTCACTGAAAATTCTCTAGCAGAAAACAACTGATAGTATATTTCCATGATGTGTGTCTTCCTAGGGCGGATGGTCAGGAGTCCTTCAGATGAACTGAATGTTTTTTGGCTCAACTGATGATGATTTTGTTCTGCCTTTTTTAACATCAGCTCTGTCCATAAGTGAGCCATATGCAACTTGTTGTGGTGGGTCATCTCCTGTTCTTGGGCACCTACTTTCTGGGTGTCTCGGTTATTCCCAGTTAAAACATGAAGGTACAAATAGCCATCTGCCTCGTCATGGAGACTTCATGGCTTTGATGGTCAGCAAAATAACCTGATACTAACGCATTAGCTTTACTAAAACATTAGAAATCTTTGCATCACTTCTAATGTGAACCATACAAGTGGGCTGTCTGGTTTACTTGGCTGGTTAATATAATCACTGACCTCCTTTGCCAGCACAGATTCTCTTTCAGCATCAGTCAGATAGCAGACATGGGTGGGAAGGTCACTGGTGCTGCCCAGGTGTAAGTGAGACCAAGTCAAAGCCCTTAAGTGCCCTGTATTGTGTTTGGTGACTTGTTGTAGAGTTTGACTTATACCTGAGCTTCTAAGTCTGAGGAATTGCTCGTATTGGCCATTAAAAGATGTGGTCCAGGCAGTATCTGCAAGTAGCAGTTGCTTCTGCTTGTATGGCCAGCATCCACCCTAGCTCTGTGTACGTAAGGGCTGCTTTTCCCAGCTGGAACCGTGCAGGGTTTAGCCATGCCCCTGCCCAGAGCCGAAAGCATTTCCTTTGGCTGGGAGCATTGCCTGATCCATTCGGTCCTGCGCCTGTACCAGGATAGGATCTGGGACAAGCGTCCAGAGCAGGCGAAGGGAAACAAAGGGAGAGAGGTGGGAAGCAGGGAGGCAGCGGTGCTCACCGCTGAGGCTCTGGGAGGAGAGGAGAGGAGGGGAGCCCCACTCCCAGCAGCTCTCTGTGGAAAACTCCTATTGATCAGGCGCCGGTGACATTTGGGTTGGTTGTGTTATTACAGCGCTTGTGCTCTGATGGAAAACTAACAAGTAATAAATCTAAGCAATGTTTTCAGACTGTGCAAAAATTAAGAATTTCGAAGCGAGCCTTCTCCAGATATTTAAAATTCAGAGAGCTTTTTTTGTCCTGGGTCTTGAGATGTTAATGACTTTGACTAATTGTCAACACCACCAATTACGATGACTGATACCTTATCATTTCCCACAATGAGCAATGCTAATTAAAATTGATTGTGCTGCTGTTCTGGCACAGCAGCAAGTTTCCTTTTCATTTTTTGTTTAAACATGAGCTTATTGTGCCGATTTGGTGAATTAAATGAGGAAAGCTCATTATTCTGATGTTTATTTTTGAGCAGGGGTTTTAAGCCACATTGGAAGCCTGTTACAAGTGTCAAAGAAATAGAAGAGCTTGAATGAATTGTGTTTTTGGAGTACCAAAACATACACCTAATAATAATATTTAGTACTTTCATACCACAGCGCTTTTTAAATGATCACATTTCTTTACAGACGTAACTACTCCTATTATCTCTGTAAGGTGGGTAAACACTATTACTTCTGTTCCGCAGATATTGAAGCTGAGACACAGGAGCTTTGATTCTCTAATAGCAGTGCACTTCAAGCTGTTCACTTCAATTAGATTACAGATCTCTGTCTTACAGGCGCGTGAGCTGGCTAAGTTATGATTTGCAAGACTGGCTTGCTTGAATTTTATACAGACTTGGCCTTTTATTTCTCACTTAATTTTTTAGAAGTATGATTATTTATTTATAGGATCAAGACTTCCTTGCTGCTGGCCTGCCCTGTTCTGGCTCCTGCCAGTGAATGTTGAGTCCGCACATGCAGGGCACAGCTGAACAGGAGGGCTGGACTTGTGCATCCTCGTGTCCTCTTTTTTTTGTGGTCTTCGCTTCGTCAGCTGAATCTCCTTGCGTCAGGGAGGGCTGTTCTTTATCAGGGAGAAGCTGCACGCAGCGGGGAGGGATGGCTGGGTTATAGCTTGGGACGGTACCTTGAAACTCATGCGTGGTAGATCTCCTGTGCAGTGCGGCAGTTGTATTCTGCATTCAGCTCTGGTTTTATGTGAACTTTTCCATGGGGAATGTTTATGGGATAGGTTATCAGTGGAAGATGTACCTGGTTTTTGAACTGTTCTGCTGGTATCCTCTTCTTAAGTGGCTGATTGCAGTTAATAGCACAAGTCTATGACCTTATCCTGTTGGAGATTGATTTAATCTGAACAATTGATTCCCTCTATGATCGATACGTAATGAGTTAATATGTAATGGATATAAATGCATGGAACTGCCTGAGATATTCCTTACTTCCCCCTACTTATTTTGTAAAATGAACCAGCTACTCTGTGGTAGTTATTAAAAAAAAGTGTCTTCTAAAGAATTCTATAGGTTGCACTTTTTCATAAACAAGATTTCTTTTAGGTCTTGACAGAGAGGGAGCCCATGTTTGCCTGCATGGTATCTTGTATGAGCAGTTACAGAGGAGTATGTCAATCAAAAAATGTTTTTTACGTTTATTGGGAAGAAAGTTTTAAATGTCTCATACCTGAAAACAAGATAAAAATATTTATATTATGGAAACACCAATAACAAAAGTCATATCTGAAAAGTGATTCAGTCCTGAACACTGTTTCTTGATTATTTACAGCTACATGAATTTCCCTGAGCATTGATTTCTTCTGATCCTGATACGAGCTAGGAGCAACCTTATAAATCTGTAGAGCTCCTTATGCCGTAGTGCCACGAGTAACTCCAGTGCAAATCCTCCTTTCTGCAAAAAAAGGGAATGTCCTGCTTTCCCCACCCGTCTTGGTTCAGCTCTCCTGCTCCACCAGTGGTGTTCATAGGGACCTAGATCAAGATAAAAATCTGGCTGAAAAGTAATTAAAAAAAACCAAAACAAAAACCCAACGTTTTCAGCGGTGAGCAGTTGTTTGCTGTGGGGTTTCCGCATGGTTATGTGGAAGCCAAGGGGGCAGCAGGCGGGGGGGGGTTGGGGGTGGGGTCTGGGAGCAAGCCCACCTCCCGTGCCACAGCAGGGTTTGATGCCTCATTGAGCTGACCTTGCAAGCAAGCCTCATGCTGTCTCTCTAATGGTCCTCTCCTGAGCGCTTCACCTGGGTTAAGTTGTTTGTGTTAGGAAAATGCTAGGAGGCAGTGCTGGAGAAGTGCAAAGTGTTCTGACTGGACGTAAATAGTCCCTTTTTTTAGCAGTAAAAGAGCTGAAAGGAGCGGTGCTGTGTGCTCAGCTGACACGCACTGATGGCACCATTATCAGAAGGTGACGTGTTGCCATTAGCACGTGGAGCTGTGAAATAACATGCCAAGTGTGTCTGCTTGAAGCGCGTTGGACCTAATTCTCCTCTCATCTGTATTATGTCTCTCCATGGACTGCGCTGAAGTTGCTCAGGATTTACACTGCAGAAAATCAGAGAGAAATCATGGATGACTGGCTCCCTCAGTGTCGCAAGCCGTACATGGAAACAGAAGTTTTTGCTTTCTCCTCTATTTCCAAATGTCCCCTGGAGTTTTGTTTTGAAAAGTCAGTTATGAAAATTGAGAGCGTGAGGGGCGGGGGGGAATGTGTCATTTGGGTTGTGATTTGCTGTTAATTAAACTTTAGTGTGACACATCCTTTATGTCAGGGGATTCCTGATTCTCATCTCAGTGGCCTGGTAGAATGGAAGAGCATCTCCATTGAGATCAACGCTCATTATTATTTTCCTCATTATCATCATGATCCTCATCAGCATGTGTTCTACAACACTGGCTGTGGAATGGAAGCACAGGCAGAGCTGACCCTCGCCCATGCCTGTTCAAAACCTTTCATTTTTAACATGACAGAGAAGCGGCACAAAGCCTGGGGAGGGTGAAGTGACAGTGAACTCACGACAGAGAATTAGATCCAACTACTCAGAAGTCAAAATCAGCCTTTGTTTCCACTACAAATGACATGACGAGATAATAATTTTTCATTATTTTCATCAGAGTTGTAGCACTCACAGGTTGAAACCCAGAGCGCGCAGGCTGGTGATGGATGTTATTAGACAGCTTTTAGCTGCGTGAAGTTCACACATCTGTGGAAGAGAGAGATTCCACGGGAAATGGGAATGGAGCCTGCCCAAACAACAGGCAGGGCAGAGACAGGGTAAATTTAGTGATGTTCCCAAGAGAGAGAAGATCTGGTGTGGAAGGGAAGGTCTGCAGCCTTGACCTGTTCATGTTTGGTCCCCTAAATGGGATTGTGAGAACTGTTCCTCCTCCTCAGTTGCAAGAGTGGTGTTGTGGGGAAAAGTCTCATTTCACAGTCTCAGAGCCGAACCGTGGCTGTAGGGTGGCCCTGGAGGTGGCAGGAGCCCAGTATGATTTTCTTGCCTAGGGGTAGCTCCTCCTTGAGGTGCGGGTGGGCTGATGGCAGGACGCGGGAGCTCGGCCTCGGGGGAGAACCAGCCGAAGCAAGGATCAGCTCCTGCTCAGTGCCCCTTGAACTAACCTCCTCAGACCCTCTGACACTCACCACAGGGATGCTGCTGGCGTGGAGCACCGCGAAAGGGCAGACACTGCCAGAAGCATCTGGAAAACAAATTTAGAAAGATTGTCCAGATGTGGAATGACATTTAGGGGTAAATCCAGGGCAGAAGACCTGACTGAGATCCCATTCTTGTCTGAATGATAATGAATGTAAGGCTGGAGAGAAGCTGGGCTCAGACCATGATCGCACACATACCCTGGCCAGGCAGCCTGTTTCTGGACCACTTTTGTGCTACATGTGGGACAGCAAGAGAAGCATCTGCACTGATACGTACCTGTGGGGGACCTCAAACACAGCAAGCATTTGATGATCGGACCGTCGTGTTTTGCTAATTGAACTCTGACAAAATCTGCAAAAAGGAGCACAGACAAAGAGGTGGCCCTTTGACTTAGGGACCTAAACCCTTCTGCTTAAAATGTTTAAAATCAGTTCTTTTTGACGGCCTGGAACAGCAAAGACTTGCCAATCTGACAGCTCATTTTTTCTGGTTTGAGATGGAGGAGGCGGTGTGTGATTTCTGTCACTCTGGTTCTGATAACCAACTGATAATCCCCCAACCATCCCCTCAGTGCTGGTAGTTTCTTCTCCTGCTGATGGAAAGTTGTCGGGCGGTCAGGAACTGGATGGACTTGCTAACGCTTTCCCGTAGAAATGGTGGGATAGAAACATGACGTTGTAGGCTGTACCACAGGAGAAGCTGCAGCTACCCCTTTGGGGAAAACCACAGCTCAGAATATAACAACTATGGAAAGCTTTGGGGTTCCCGGAACAGATCAAAACTAGTCAGGATCAGCCTTACTTCCAGTGTGATGAAAGAGGTGTTAATCCTGCTGCTCATAAAGAATTTAAGAATATAAATGTGTGAGCCACAGCCTGGAAGATTAGAAGAACACTTAAATAAATGATAGAGGCTGAATTGACAGAAAGGCTGTCATGCTGGGATCAACTTTTCTGTCTTTTGGACTAGCCAGTTCCCAGCCCCCATAGCTTAGAGTTAGGGAGCAGCACTGTTGCAGTGGTGGTTATCAGGATCCCTGCCTGTGGCCAGTGGTCCCTGTCATGCCATTCAAACACCATCTGCAGGTCCTGCACAATGCACTTAACGCTCTGCGGGATGCTGGTTTAACAGCAAGCTCTTCCAAGTAAACTCTTGGAAAGAAAGACATGCCTGCCAGGGAACGGACAAGTGCGGTGGGTTGGCCTTGGCTGGCTGCCAGATGCCCACCCAGTTGTTCTCACTCCCCCCTTCAACAGAGTGGAGGGAGAAAAGGTGATGGAGAAGCTCATGGATTGGGATAAAGACAGGCGGATCGCTTTGCAGTTACTGGCATGGGCAAGACAGACTCGGCAGGGGAAAATTGATTTAATTTATTGCCACTTAAAAATGGAGTAGGATGGTGAGAAACAAAAACATCTCCTCCCCACTTCTTCCCAGGCTCAGCTCCGCTCTGTCATTCCCAGCTCCTCTACCTCCTCCTCCCAACGGCAGCATGAGGGAGGGTGGGAATTGGGGGTTGTGGTCAGTCTGTAACAGCCCCTCTCTGACACTCCTTCCTCCTCACAGTTCTGCTGCCCCAGCGTGGACCCTTCCACAGGCTGCAGTCCTTCAGGATAAACCTTCCCCAGCGTGGGCTTTCCTGCTGCCCCAGCGTGGGGTCTCCAGGGTCTTTGGTGTGGATATCTGCTCTGGTGTGGTCCTCTCTGTGGGCTGCAGGGAAATACCATGTTGTAGGAATTTTGCCCTGATGAGCAGAGGCACCAGGAGGAATCGGCTTCTGCTTGTGGGGGGGTTTGCAGCTGGCAGTGGTGGGGACCCGCGCTGTGTTCATGAATCCATGAGGCAAAGGGGTGGTTTAGATGTCTTTTCCTGGCAGTTCCAAAACACAGCTCTGCTTTGTGTCTGTGTGGTAGCTGCGGTCTCCTTCTGGGAGCTGTGTTAAGCTGTAAGCATTTTGTAAGGTAATTTTTATTTTTGTTTAAATGCTTATGTAAGGGATTGGCTATATTTCAGAATATCGAAGTATAAATAGTCTTGTGGGATTACAAAACAGAGGACGATGCTAATTTATTGATTTCATTGCAAGTTATAGAATTAATGAATCACTAAAAAAAAAAAAAAAAGCCAGCTTCTTCCCTTCCTCTCCAAGTGTTGAGGATCTGCTCACATTCACCCCCTTGCTGGTTTTCGCTGCGTTAGTGGGCGCTCCCCGCTTGGAGCCCTGCACGCCCCAGCGTGCTCTCAAGGTTGCTCCATGAACCTGGTCTGGGGAGATGTTTTTGTTGTACCAAAGTGGTTTGTGGGTCAACCTCTGGAGGTGAACTCATGTCGTATTAAAATATGTGCTGCATGTGAGAGAAGGCTTGGGACCGTTGCGGACCCAGAGAGAGTGGCAAGCTGCTCCCTCTCGTGTGAGTGTTACAACCCAGCGCCTTTGCGTAGCACATGGGTTAATGGGCCGTGGCTCAGCCTCGCTGGAAATTGCCCGTGACCGTAGCACTGTGGTGACGTTTGACCTCTCCTGGCCCTGAACCAGAGCGGTGTCCCCTTTGGGTGAGATCTCTGCTGCTCTTTTCAGCAAGCTGCAAGTCTAAAGCTTTTCATGCACTCGAAATGGCTGCCGGCGAGAGGACGCACAGAATACGTCCCTCTTGTGAAAGCCCCTTTTACGGCGGTAGGTGTATCTTAGCATTATGGGTTTTCCTAACGTATTTTGTTGAAAGGCAGCGAGATTGCCAGTGTGCATCTGGATGTGCTGCACAGCTGCTGATGCACAGGGCTGGGTGTTGGGGCAGCTGCAAGTTTCGTGGATGGTAATTTGTCCCTCTAGAGCACGGCACAGCTAATGAGCACAGTCCCTCCAGTCATAGGAAGCACACAGACGCTCATCAGGATAGATCGGATACAGCCTGTGCTGACCAGGCTCATGAAAAAGCTGTATTTTGTGCATGGCAAACAGCAGGATGTTGCTATTTTTCATTATTAACTCTGAATCCATACAATTAGGGGTAAAAAAGAAAATAATATATTTTTATCTGTGAAGTCTAATGATAAAATAATACCCAAGGAAAGTATTGATCCCTGCCTTGACCTCTTTCTCTTATAGAATAGGAATTTTCACTGTTTCACCGGGTTGGCAGTGCATTGCACGTACTGGAGTTGGCAGTACATCTTGTATGAACATCAGCTCTGCTGTCCTGTTCCCTTCCCTTCCGTCCACCAAGACTTACCTCTTTTTCTTTCCCTTCCTGTGGGTGATGAGGAGTGTGTCTGCTCGATGGATAGAAAGGACAAAATGCCTTCTTGTGACACCAGAAAGAAAATGATCCAGGGAGTTACAGACCACTAAGCCTTTCATTTGTACCTGGTAAACTGGTTCAAATGATAAGAAAAAAAGAAAACATTTGGGAGATGCTGATAAGATCAGGCTTATCCAGTAGAAAGGTACTGTAGGATATGGCTGGAAGTGATAGGAAATGCCTAGGCTTGATGACCCAGCAGGTCACTTACAGTCTTTCACTCTTAATCTCTTAGAAGTCTTTGAACTTGTCAATAAGAAACGAAGAGAGAGGAACTGGCTTATCTCATTTATTTACGATATTGAAAGGTAAGGCCTCTCACAGAAAGCAGTCAAAAAGACAGGGTAGGCAGGTGAAAGGGAGAAGTATAGTTGTGAATCACAACCTGAAGGGAAGATTAGGTATAACCGGGCAATTTTCACCATTGCAGAGGGTTAAACCAGGGGGTCCTTTTTGGTTCCTAAGTCCTATATCAGGTCTTTGATCTGGGATGGAGAAGTGGAAGAGGAGCCGGGTTTGTGGGCAGCAAAAAGCCAGTGAGGTCGGTCAAGTCCAGGGAAGGCAGTGAGGAAGGTCAGAACGATCTAAACAAGCCAATAAATGTGTGACATAACATCCAAAAAGTGTTTGGTGTTAATATAGGGCATTTACCCACCTTGTGGTTTCTGTTTGAGTTTGCTACGGTCGAACCAGAAGTAAAACAGCCTTCAGTTCTGCAGTCCGTGTGGGAGAAGGGCTTGTTGGGGCTGCTAGAGGGAGGAGAGATGGGCTCTCCCTGGTAACCTCCTCGGGCGGGTCTGCGTCTCAGGGAGAACTGTACCAGTGACTTCAGGCTCCCATCAGTGATCCTGTGCAGAAGTACAGAAGGGTTGGACAAACACATACCTAGTGTTATCTAAAAAACCAGCAATGGTAGTCAGCAACAAAATAGTCCTGTTAGTGAAGGAACCCATATTAAGAGACATCACGTATCAGTATGAACAATTTCCCAAATTACTGCTGGGATTTCCTCCCTCCCTTTAGACAGCACATCTTGTTTCTTTTAAATAGCCATGTCTGTCTCTTTGTCCTAAACGGAAGTTTTGAATGAGAGTTAAAAAAATAGAATGTTCACTTTGCCTGCTGCTCTGTTGCAGCTGAGCATGTTCCCTGCACCACGGATTTAAGACGGCCGCACCTCTGAACTGATGAAGCCTCCTGCCTGCCTTCCCTTCCCATCTCTCTGCCTTTTCCCATCACCTTTTAAGCCAGAGAAGAACCATTAGATGTCCCTTTCAAAGCCAGGGACTGAAGTCGTGCTTGTTGCTAATTAGCAGCAAGAGCCTTTTAAGGAATTGAAACATTGCATTGTTATGATTTGGGAAACAAAAGCTGAATAAGAACTGTAACACTTAACTATGGGATTCTGCGTTATTTTTCTCTAATACAGGCTAAGCTGCCTTACAGCAATCTTTTAAATGTAATGATTGAAACTATTATAGGAAATACTATACAAAGCAACATATTTTTTTTGCAGCCTATATAATAAGTAGGGCAAGGTTTTAAATGAGGCTAGAGTAATGAATGCTGTACAATAATTTTGATGATAAATTTCCCCGGAGGATAAAGTGGAAGAACAGAAGCAGGCTGTATTTAATCATGCAAAGTTAAAGGAATGCAGACCAACAAATATTTATAGAGATGTACAGTTTTTCTAACCTTTTCTGAGATATTCTTTCCCCTTTTCACCTGAGAAACTTAGCAGGAATTCAGGTCTTTTGGTGTGTAATAATTAGGAGGAGGAATTGATCACATCGGGTCAAGTGTTTCTTTGATGTAGTGCACAGAAATTCCTGCTTCCTTGCAGGCTGGAGGACTCAAACAATACGACATTTGTTTTTCACAGCTATTTCATTCATCAGTGAGTCTGAAAAGCTTGCTTTGAGCACTTATACAGCATGTGATGATATATGCTGCAGCTGCTCTTCACCTAGTACTGACCCAAGGAGATGACTCCCCACCACAGAGCGGAGTACTTACTGTGCAGAGATCCTAACTTTGCTCCCAGAAGCAAAATAGTTGCCTTCGTGCAGTTCTACGCGCAAAATAGTAGGAAGGCCTGTTCATTGCGTTGTAGAGACAACATCTGGGCTTCCATGTACTAAGCAACTTCAAAATCTTTGCCCCGTGCTCCATCACAAGGTGTAGATCTGCCCTTCCCCTGCCTGTACCAAAGGTGATGCTCCTCAGCTGTGGTTTCTTCTGGTCTTTGCTGTTTGCCTCGAGGAGGCAAGCACAACTTCAGAAACTAAGAGACAGTAAAAAAGTCACTGCTGACATCTGGCTTCGCATGTTCCTGGTGGTTCTTCACAGATGCAAATGCTTGTGGTAGCGTTAGGCAATCAGTCTGTAAAGCATAGGGTTGGGTTGCTTTGTGTTGATTTTTTTTTAAAAATAAGTATTAAAGGTAGGGTGTTTCAGTGGATTTGATCTCAACCTGTAACAGTATTCATTCAGCAAAAGCAAAAACCTGAAGATTTCTGTTCTGCTGATCAATACTTAAAGCATATATTGATTTCCAATTTAACTGTTAACTTTTTAGCTCTTAGAACTGCTCTTGATACCAATTTTCACCTTGCCTGATGTTCATTATGTGCTGAACATTATGACAGGTGGTAAGCTAGGATCTCATCTGGTGAGAAGATTAGATCTAGTGACTTCAAGACTGCAACGTGCAAAGATTTACTTGTCTTGTGTGAGTGTGGTGGTAGCATCAAATATCTGCGTTTGAGGCAATGACCTGAGAAATGCTTTTATTCTGGCCTGGCACAGGCTTCCTCTAGTATTTCTTAGTCTGTGTAGTCCACCCCTGAAATGGTATAATAAACTAATTAATAACACTGTTTATTACATTCATGTTGTTTTGGAATAATAATTAATTGAAAATGAGCCTGAGGTGCACAGCTCAGGTTGCTGGATGGCTGGACTTTATTTAAGCAATAAGACACACATGATAAGCAGTGCATTCCTATGTGATTATGCCTCCAGTAGTGTTAGGAGGCGCAAGGTCAAAAGGCTCAGTGACTTTAACTACCTGAGAAGTGCCATGTAATCCCCTGCAAATGGGCTGTCTACAATGTCTTACTGCTGTATCAGAGGGGGAATTATTTCTTTTTAAAGGCAGCCCCATGAATTACCTCTGTAATTGGCACAGGTATGACATCACTGGCTGCCAATCAGAAATCCTCTTTGTCTGGGATTTTAACACCTTAATTTCAAGTTCAGGTCATCTGAACAAACTGATTTTGTTAAAATGGTGCTTTATCACCTTGGTGCTCCAGGTCCCATCTGCTTGCTGTAGTGGGGAAAGCACTATTTGTGCTTTGTGTACGTGTGTGTGTGTTGTGAATTGCTCTGCAGTAGCTTTTGGCATCATCAGGCACTAAACAGTGACTGCGAAGTCTTTGCGGAGCTGGTGACATGCAAGCCGTGGCCTGACCTACAGTGCCTAAAACATTATTTCGACTCAGGAACTCAAGCAACCACAGAAGCAAGGGGAGGGCAGACAGCAAAGCAAGCGCTCCAGGCTGCAGGTGGCATGGCCGGGATTTCAAAACCAATGCAGAGCCATCAAGTTCTTTCAGCCTAGTACTGTCTTTTCCTTTTATTGGCAAACATAACCCCAAAATAATAAAATCATCCCCATTTACAGTTGTTGTTGATAAAAGAAGTGCACATAGGTCACAGCTTTACTAGCCTGAGCAGATGAGGAGCAGGCTGCAAGAAGGATGCTATTTGTCTCAGGGATATGGAAAGGACGGTAGGCAGTTGCTGCCATTTTGGAAGGGGGGAAGAGGGCCCCCAGATGGGGATATTTCCCCCTTTTTTCTCCCCACTTTAGCCCCAACAGAAGAGAAGGTAAAGGCACAGCCCCTAGGAAGCAGCCCTGTGGCTTGTTTTGCTGGCTTCCAGCCAGCAATTGCTTCTTCAGCAGTGGAGAGAAAAGCCTGCGCTAAATCCCATGGTCAGTCCCAGAGGATGTTTTTCCTTTGGGAAAATGGGAGCGGGCCAGAGGTCAGGGCTCATCTGCTGCTGATGTCTGCCAGCGGGTGGGATGAGAGCATCTGTCTGTGGGAAGTTTTGGGAGCAAAGTGAGAGGAGTCATCATCCTGTTAGAGGGCAAAAATTTCACAGATAGTTTTAAAGGCTTAAAATAAATCTATCTTCATAACCCGACTGCGCTGCTTTTTTCCTTAGATACGTTATAGAGGTAACGATACCTCTACAGTGAACTCAATTAACCTTCTGCAGCTTGCCGTGTGACAGGGAATCCTAAATCTTCTTTTTTATGAGTGTATGTGCAAGATTTGAAGCTACTCTGAACTTAGCATTAATAAATGCTGTTTCCTAATTAGTGTCCATTTGTTTGGTTTTTACAGTGAGAAAGACATGGTGGCTGTGAGTGGAATCTAGTGTTCATGGTTGAAAAGAGCTTTCCACACAGGAGTGAGGTAACTTTTATGATTTTTATTATTGTTGTTGTTGTTAGTGCAAATCTATTGCTTGTGTGTGGATGCCTTTTGGGGTTTCTGTTGTTCAGTGATGTTATAAGATACCTTAAGGTACTTAGCTTGGCTTCTCTGCGTTGTTTTGTATAAATGGACATCCATTACCAATAGGAACTATATGACTGCTCTATCTGAGACCCGGTGTGGTTTGAGTGTCCTTTGGAAGTGCTATGGCAAAAAGGACAGGAAGAAAACCCTGTGTATTTAGGCTTCCACAGCTCAGTTTCCCCACATATCTTCCTTGTGCTCTGGGATACATCCTAGCAGGGGCACGTTGCATCAGGAGACTCGGTAGTGTTTGCTCCTGCCTCGCTTCTGAGATCTTCGCATGAACGCATGCTGTACGGAGCAAAATGCTTCGCCTGGGAGGGAGGATGTCAGCGATAAATGAGAAAACAAGAGAAATGGATGATCCCCCATAATGCATACCCTATAATATAATCATTGTTGTTTGATAAAAGAGACACTTCTAGCAACTCTCGGTGCCCTGCTAGGTATGTCTGGATTTATTATTCAAAAAGGCACAATCAAATCTCTTCATTCCGTTGACAAATGGGAGCTATTCAATTCAGTATCTGCCTCTTATTTATAGCATATAGTGGGGTGATTTATATGCTAGCTGCAGATCTTCCAAAACAGTTTTAATTAGCAGCATTGGCTATTAGAATGAGAGTCCTGTAGCTTCCCTGTCATATACATCCCCTTAAAACTGAATAGAAATCTTACTCTTTGCCAGGCAGTGCTTCTTTATTTTATTATTATTATTATTTCTTTTGTAACACCAGCAAGATGTACCTGTGCTTTAGTAGCTCAGAGGATGTATTCATGTTTGCAGCTCCAAGGGGGCAGGCAGGGGAGGTCGAGGAAGGTAATGCCATTTATTGCTGTGCCTTGGGGAAGCAGGGCGGTCCGTGGGGCATTAGCACTAACATCACACGGGAGTTTGCAAATGTCATAAGCGACGTTGGTTTTGAGCACAAAGTAAGCGCCAAAGATGCCAAGGCCAGCTGCTCAGGCTGCCGGCATGGGTATTTCTGGATTCTGCTCTGGATTTCTGTGCTTGAGGGAGGATGGATCTGAGAAGGCAGGAGCCCTCATCTCAGCGTGTCCTGTGGTTGGAGCGTTCACAACGTTATTTTTCCCGTGTGCGTTGCCTGATGATATAAGTAAGCATTTCCCCCAGCTGTTCCCTCATCCACAGAGCTGCTCTGGCTTGTGGTCTAATTGGTACCCCTGAGGTACAGACCAGAGGAAGGCATGGCGCGGAGGTGAGTTCAGTAAAGGCACTAGTTTGAGTCTATTATTTTCACACCTCTGGTAGGAATGTGATCCCTTGGAGACCTCTGCCTATCTGTCAAATCTGAGATCAGCCAACAGGTTCAAAAGTTATTTGGGGAAGCAATGACTGACAGAACAATTGCATGTCTCTTGTTTTTTTTTCTGAGAAACCAGGCTAAAAAAGCACAGGAAACATAAAGAGTATTTTTTGTGCTTTATGCGGCGTGTGTAGCATGCAGAATGGTCTGTTGTTATGCTTCCACTGATCTTTTCTTGACATGAGCAATGCAGTCATTCTGTCTTCGCATCAAATAAGCCTTTGTACTACTTGTCACCAGCGCACAGTGTCTCTGTATACGTGTAAACTCGATGTTTGCTACATCCCCTTGTCAAAACTCTGCTGCTGCCGGCAAGTGGGCGGTTCTGCTAAATCTCTGAGTGTTCTACAGCAGCGCGCTGTCAGTGACACTTATGCTGGACAGCAAGAAAACCTTAAAGAATCTTAAGTTTGAGGTTGACAATGATATGAAAAGAGTGGACATGAGCACTGGACCTGGTCACAGATGCTTTAGCGTCTCTGTGTCGCTTTCCCTTGGAGGAGGTCAAGGAAGCAAGCCGCAGCTTGGAGAGAGGAGGCTGGATAAAGCTCGTCACTGCCCTGCCAACACTGTACGTTCCGTTCCTGGTGCTTAGGAGGCTGATGGGGAAATGAGGAAATAGGAGATGGGGACATAAAAAATCCTGCTACAAACAAGCCTGAAGTGAATGTGGTCAGAAGGAAGGGTAAACAGGGTGGGGAGCAGCAGGGAGTGGAAATGGTTCCTGTGCTTTACAACCAGGAGATGATGGACTCCGCAGCCAGGGCAGCAGCACAGCCGCGGGTGATTCACAGATCGATGCCTACATTGTGAAACAGTCATAATCCTCTGGCTGAACACAAGTTAGATATTTTTAATTTTTTTTTCATCTACGAAGGTTCTGTTTAGGTATTTTTATTTCCTTGTCTGAGCATATTGATAAAGCACATTGTTTAAGGAAGCTTTCAAATTATTAGCATATTTGAGCTTGTCTTTGAGCCAAGCGAGTGGTAGTTGGTAAGCTGTCTTTGGATATTACACTAAGTGCTTTTCTCCTGCAATTCTAATAGAGTGTAGGGCTGAATTTGATAGTGTTACCTATTAGTGATTAAAAAGTGAAGGGCTTTCAGTGCGTCTGTACTGCAGAATTGGCTTTGATTGATAGATCAGGCATTATGCATTTCATCATTTTTAAATTTGGCCTTAAAGTAATGAGATTTCCTCTTTTCCCCAACATTTTGAAGGCATGAATCAGGGAGGAAAAGAAAGAGGAGAGAGAACAGTTTTGTTCATAAACACTTAAATATTAAATCGTGCATTAGTCAGTGGTACAGGCTGAACTCTGCCAGAGAAAGGTACTTTTAAATTAGCAAAATATTAACATTGTAATTATTGAGCATGGATAATAGTTATGAATTATGGATCAGTCAGGTTAGCAAAGTCACAGCTGCCTAATAGAGAAAGGTATGATGGGAACGGGAGGGAAGATGATTGAGGATTCCCTCTTAATATTTTTATATGCTCCTGTCGGCAAAAATCCTCCTGCCAGCCCCAGAGAGCTGTGAAAGCCCACCGAAGGCTGGAGCATCCCTGCCTGAGGAGCACCTGCTCTGCGGGAGGACCGTCTCTGTGCCACCACGGCTTTTTGGTGTGCCAGCCCAGCTGGAAGGCCCTAGGTGCTGAGCTGTATTTGACTCTGTCACCATTTGTCACCACTGAGGAGTCCTGGCGCGCTCTGAGGCACAGCACCTGCCATGGGAATCGCTGCCGCGTTTAAAGCTTGCCTTCCCAAGGAGGCTGCGGAGGGTGGCAGTGATGCTGGGGTGGGTAAGGACCACGGCTCTGACTTTGCTAATGACTCACTATCTCATCTTGAGAAAAATAACTTCCCGTCACCGCCTCTCAGCTCCCCTGTCTGTAAAATTAAGATAACGTCGTGTCATACCTCTACAAAGTGTTTTGACATCTATGAAGGAAAAGTGCAAGCTCAGAGCATGCAGAGAATATCCTGCTGCCAAGTGGCTCCAACAGGAGCCCTGGGCAACGCTTGCTCTTAGGATACGTATTCTTTTTCTCTGTGACAGGGGGTTGCTGTGGCAAGAGGTCCTGCCCTGTCCCTCTCCATAAGGGCAAGTTGCTGGTGGTGTTACACACAGCTGATCTTCCCTTGGTTACTCAGTTTGTGTCTGCCTGGCTTCCTGCCTTTTTTTCAGCCGCATTTATTTTTTCCAGATAGAACCAGTTTTGCTTTGACTTCATTTTTTAAAGGAGGGCTGCAGTGTGTTGGAATTGTTTGCAGTAAACTTTTGAGATTCAGTGACCTTTGTTAATCAGGAAGAATGGGTTTTTTTGAGGTCTACAGGAAGAATTAATCATATGTAAACTGTTTGCTTTAAAAAGTCTCTTACTGAGTTTGGGATTTCCCAGGTAGCCATCGAAAGGTCAGAGGCTGGAGGCAGAAGCTGTGAGCAGCTGGAAAGAGGGGAGCTGGAGAGCACTGCAGGAGGCCAAACCATCTCAGAGCAGTTTCAGAAGTAGGGAGAGACCTGCGGTAACACATGGCACTGCGGGGGAGCCCCGGGTGTTTGGGAGGCTGGCCTCAAGCCAGGCATTTGGAGCACCTAAGGAAACAAGATAGAGGCTGGCAGCATGCTGCCGTGTTGTGCTTGTATTTGCTTGCAATATTCTGCTGTTTCGAAAGCAAGTGGTGTGCTTTCAACAAAATGCTCCTTGGCCCTACAAGGCTCTAAAGTCATAGGTGGCTCAAGGAGACCATGAGAATTGTGAAGAAGCTTGCTGTCAGCTGCTGGCATCTCAGCTGGCAGCACAGTCCTTCCTCCCAGACACACAGGGTACCGGAGTCTCTAACGGAGAAGGTTTGCCTCGTGGACCCTGCCGCTGTCAGCTGCTGGTGAGAGCAGGGTGTCCCTCCAGGTCCTAAACCTTCCCAGCGTTGCGGTGCTGTAGCAGGGACCTTCCAGGCGTCAGTCCCCTCCTGCTGCTGAGAGCTAGTCCCAGGGCTGTGCCGAGGAAGGATATCCCGAGTCTCTGCAGGAACCAGAAAAGGCACTGCTGCCTGCACGTGTGGCTTGATGTACTGCGGGAGGCGAGGTTAGATGCAGTTCATCCTTGCAATTGCAAAAATGAGTGAACTGCATCAAAAGTTACCATCAACATCCTGAAGTAGCAGTGGCTGTAGAAGCAGAGGAATGGCAGGGACTTTCTCAGTTGTCCAGTTGTGCGTCCTGTACCTTCGTGTCACACTTTGGAAGTGGATTCCCCCAAGAGTCTCTTTCCCAGAAGCTCCCTGGGGTGAAGCAGAGCCGCCGGTCATGTTGGGTGGTTCATGGTCAGAGCGGTGGTAGGTGGCTCCAAAGCTGCACATCATGTAACAGATGGGAGAGTTTGCTTAACTTTTCCTTTACTCATACAGGGGGAGGACATCTTGGGCACCGTTAACCCTTCTTTCCCTTGCAAGCGAGCAGAGGGAGGGAGACGGCATCTCACCAGCCATCGGTTTGCAACGTGTGCTCTTCATTGGGGATGTGTTTAGGGCTTGATTTCTGCCTGTGTTCAAAGTGACCCAGCTGCAAGATGGCTCAGAGCTCAGGGGCTTCTCAGGGGTCATCCTGCGTCAGTGAAGCATGGGCATTGCTCTTCCTCCTGATGATTAAAGAACAAAGCTTTCTCTTTAAAGGGTTCATTCCTCAAAAACATTAATGGAAAAGTTATAGGCTAGAAACATTACTGTCCAATCCAGAACACACAGAAAGTCTGCATATGAATGATTTAAAGACTATGTGAAAGCATAAAGATGTTGAGGTGAATTTACTACTTTGTTCAGTGCCACAGATTGTGTGAGGGCTCTTCAGCGTGAATTAAAGAAAGGTCCCAGTCATGAGATATTACAGTTTAATTCAGACGTTAGTACAGGCAGGGAGAAGACAGTAATCTAATTGCACAACCAAATAGTTTCCCATAGTGGATTGCACCTATGCTGTATTTGGTCCTGTTTCTACATGGACGGTCCTATGTCTGTCAGAAAAAAATAATGTGATATGGGATAATAGGCAGCTGTGGAAGGATTTACTGGGAGCAAACTCTGTCTGCTAATAGTTGGCTCATACCCCAACCCTAACCGTGAGAGTTCAATGTTAAAAAGCCCTACTGGAGATGAGTGAGGATGTTCTCCTGACCTTCATCAGCCTCAATACGTTAATGAATCACCTACATCTGCACCTTGTTCATATCAAATAGCAGCGAGTTCTGTGGGACAATGTGTTTGAAAACATATACAACATTTTTTAAAGGCAATATTAAAAGTGACATTTTCCAGAGTAATCTGTTGCCGTGTTTTTGTACTGAGAAGATGGTGTACTAGAGAGCCTGCTTTATCTTCGTTAAACCACTCGCCACACAAGTATACCAACCTCCGTCACTTTTTATTCATCCCTTCCCCAAACTGAAGAAGATACCGGTTTTCCTTGCCTCGAAAAATATTTGCAGATGATATCTAAGCTTTTTAGTGGTTTGGTTTGTTTTCTTTTTGAGGTCAGGTGTGCCAGAGTTTCAGTTGAGGTTGGATACATTTCCTGGCTTGATATTCCAAGCGTCATTTCTTGTTGTAGGCTCTCTAGATCTTTGCTTTGGCTTTCTGACCGTTTCTGTTTACAGACCTGTGACTTTCCTGGAGCTTTTATTTCTCCTAAAAAATGTGGAGGAAATAGTGGTGGCTGAGGAAGAGCACTGTGCCATTTCTGTGCTGGAAGATTTGTTTTAGCCTTCTGGAGGCTTTCTTTCCCCTCATTTTTTTTCCAGTTTAAGAATTTCCAGCAATAGCTCTGAAGTAATCCCAGTGCTCTGTCTCTTTCCATTTTTCGGCTGAGAAAGCTTTGCACCGTGTGTTACAGAGGCCATCAACCTGGGGTCTATTGCACATCAGCGGTCCGCCGGGTGTTCGCCGCTCTCTTCAGATACAGCATTCCCGGAGCCATGCCGTGAGGAGCTCAGTGAACAGATGGGCCAGGAAAGTACCTTGCTCTCGGTGGGTCTGGAGAATGAACTCATTATCCAGCCAGTGGTCTGTCACACGAGCCTCATTTACCAGCGGCTGGTGTAAAAAACAAACCCTGGAAAGTGGTGCCTTGCAGGGTGTGAGTGCTGCGGTGCCAGCCCTGTCAGTGCCATTCAGCGAGCGAGCTCGTTGGGTATGAGGAATAGGGAGGAAGCCTGCAGAGGCAGAGAGTTTACAAGCAGGCATCAAAAAGCTTCATTAAAAATGGAAGAAGGTCCAGTTTTGGGAATCAGATGTCACGTGGAGAGGAGCTACATTTTAAGGGCTGGCTCTGCGATTTGAAGATGAAGGTCCCATTCCCTTAGGTGGTACGTCCTGCTGAGTATTTCCTAAAAAAAGCCATAAAGCATTAACAAAACATGTTAAAAAAGCACTGTTTTCAAACAAACAAAAAGAACCAAAAGTCCCCAGGTTGTGTTAGCCTGGATAGGTAATGGCACAGCTTTCCGTCTTTCTCATCTTCAGGTGCCAACTGGGAAACATCGCTGTGCCCACGTGGCTCAGCCTCCTGACAGCCGGGGAACATCCATGGGCTGCTGAGCTCCAACCACCTGAGACATGTAACCTCTTCCTCCTTGCTGCTTGCCCACCCATCAGCAGGGAGCACACTTTGCTAGAAGCATGGTGCAATTTTGAAAAGCCAGGAGAAACTCTGGAACTTAGCCAGAGGAACTGTTTGAAAGTTTTGGGGTTTGACTCAGTCATTGCAGTGCGGGTTGAGGATTGCAGGAGTCCTCAGTAGCTGCTGCTTTGGTTGCTGTTAAAGATAGGGGAATTTTTGGCACTGCTTTACTCAGAGGAATATAAAAAATGTCAGAGTTGGCAGCAGTCTTGGAAAGGGAAAGTGCAGAGTGGGAATGCTTTTGTTTATTCATAGTAAAATCCATTAGGAATATGGGGGAAATTGTCTCTGGGTTACTCTGTGGGTTTGTAAAACCGTGATTAATAGCATGTTAGTAATTCCCTGCTTCAATAATATAGTGGGGAAATCTGGCTGAAAATTATTTGGCTGCCTGGATAACCCTAAGTTTTATGCAGGCAAAGCACATAGTATCCACCACTGTCATGTGGAGTGGGGTTCTGCACCCGCACGGGGGAGTCTCATCCAGCGAGCCCGTGTCTGGTAAGATCTCCTGTGTGGGGAGAAGTGGGAGGATACTTTAGCTTTGAATAAAGCAGAATTTTGTATTTTGAAAATGTATAAAGATGTCAAAAATATGTCCGCACAGGCTACTTCTGGGGTGGGGGTAGGGTGGTGTTGTTTTTTGTGTTGGTCTTTTTTTAAAAAAACTTAGTACCTGACACAGCTGGCACCGTGATGGTACATAACCTTTACCATAGGTGAAGAGGCTGGAGGCAGACAGATGTTCCAGTGTTGTTGGCTGCGGATTCTGCATTCTGTGCCCGCACGTTGTGCCCAGATGGTCCTTTGTAGTAGCGCGGCAGCCTCTACCTCCTAACGCCCCGTCCCACCTGTTGACACTTACAGTATGTCTCAAAAGAATAGCTGAGTTGCTGGGGAGAGGAAGACAAAAAGATACAGCAGCACTTCTGGCTGTGAAACAAGGCAAGCTGTGCTGTAGCACATAGCAAGGGAGCCAACAATTACGGATCTCTCCAAAGCAGGAGGCTTTATATAAATAATACATTCTGGTAATTCACCAGATTGTGGCATGTATGGAAATACAGAGGAATTTTATTTTTTTTTAATGAAAGGGAGCTTCTGTCTTGAGAAAAATTAGTCGATGCTGAATTGGACTCAGTTCTTCTCCTGCATGCTCAGCTTTATACGGAGAATAAAAAAGGGCAGAGAAGAACAAATTGACTGTGGAAAACCACCTCTTACAAGCGTGGCTTCAATCCTGCCCAACCTTCCTACAGAAATGTGCCCCCCGCCCACACAGAGAAGTGGAAGCGGACAAGCCCCTTTGCAGAGGCAGGCACAGAATTTTATTAGAGCCATTTCACAGCGGCTGGCAGCAGGCTGCAACCGCGCTGCCTCCCGGGGGGCCGTCTCCCTCCGGGCTGCCTGGGACGGGACACTTCTGCCCTGCACCCAGCCTCTCGCCCTTGACCTCGCAGCAGGAGCTGGGGCAGGACTGCTGCCTGATCCCTTCCAGCATTGCACAGCTCGGGTTGGCTTCAGCCCTCCCTCTGAGAGCTGGAAATAAACCCAGAGTAAGCTCAGACCTCAGTGTCATTCGCGTCACCCCACTCTGCAGGTGGAAGAAGCGTCTGTAGGAGTAAGATGTAATCCCGTTGGAACATCACTCAGCACACGGGGCTTTGCTGTGTTCCTTAGTGGTCTGTGGGGAATCTGCCAGGCTGGGCAGTGAGCTGGTGCAAATTGGCCCGGTATTACTCACCTCACTGGTGCTGCAGTGACTCCCAGCAGTAGGAAGATAAAGTAATAGTTACTGTTTTCTGATAAATTATAACTTGCAGTCGTAACATTGAGCACTGACTCAAGCTGACATTTGCCTTGGTTTGGTTCGTACTGGTTCAGAGCAGGAGAGCTGTGCAGCAGGGAGTTGGTTAGCTGACGCACCGTGCAGACCTTCGCAGCTGTTTAAGGAATAGTACTGTATCACGCAAAATATTTTGGAGGCAGGCCCTTTGCAAAGCCCAGAAAGTGTTTTACAGATTGTTCTGCAGAGGAAGCTGCCATTCAGTAGCATGGTTTATTTATTTTGTTTGGCTTACTTGGGTTATTAAACATGTTTTATTTATCGAGTGTGCTTTCTAGACAACTGTCTGCATATATGTTCTTAAATAAAACACACGGGACTGTGCTTGCAGCTGCTGGATTGCCATTTGTATGTGTTGGGCTATGTTGGGTACCAACAGCCGGTTCCGTGGGATTTGTAGGAACAGGTGGAGCTGTGCATGGAAGGACCTGGCAGTCACCTGAAGAGAAGAGCCAGTGTCTCTGAGCCTGGGAAGAGAGCGTGAGGTGGCTCACTCCATGCTCCGTCCATGGCTGCAGATCTCTGCCGATCCCTTGTTCCACCACGCAGCTCCTTGCCTGCTGAAGTCCTTTCACAGCTCGACTTTGGTGGCTAATCCAGAATGCCTAACTCTAGCTGTAATCATTTTAAACATAAGTATGGAAGGATCTTACTAGTAACCCTGTGTCATAAAAAAGTGTGAATTTGTGTGTGTATGAATTTTTGCACCATCTGTTCCCTTTCCTGCAGCACAGAGGGAGATTTTTGTCTCCTTTGCTCAGTTCCAAACAGGTATGTGTGATACTGATGTCTGCCACAACATAGTACAGATTGCACAGCTCTTTTCCTTTAGAACATAACAGTACATGGGCATCGGTGTATCAGTGCAGTGCAGGTAGAAATCTATTACGATAACAAACACCCTCCTGTCTCTATCTCCTCTTGTCATCCTCTTAATTAAATTGAAATTCCTGAGATGTATTCAATTTAGGATTTGGGTTTTTTTCCTACTGAGAAACCCAAGTAGAAGAAATTGTGTGCATAATGGTGTGGCCAGCTGACACAGCTGTGCAGAAATACAATTCCTGTATTTCTGGGTAGGTTTTGTCTTAGCAATCTACAGAGCAGCCAGTGGGCAAGGAAACCCTGCTTATAAGAGCAATTTCACATGATTATTAAGGCCCTGAAAGCTGAAATAAAATATTGCTAATCTCTGCCGCTCACAGTGCTTTGACACTGAGCCATCACAAGGAAAGAGGAACATAGTTTAAGTTATATTTTGGTTATAATGGGTTTTGAGAAAACTAAGATTATCATCTAGAACAAAAGTCTCCAATTAGTGTCATAGAATGAATTTACAACTCTTCCGCTCTCCATCTAAACCTCTGGCCGTGTAGGACTGCTCTGCTTGGCACACCAGCTAATTTCTGCAGAGCAGATCGTCTGCAGAAACCTCCCAGCACAGGTCTAGGTGTGGGTCAGGGCACCAGAAGCTGTCAGCAGCATGATGCACGTTCAGCTTCTCCTGCAAACTGCCTCTGGGGTGATGGGTTTCATCTGGCTGGCAGTCTGTGATACAGTGGGGAAGAAAGGCTTGCATCTGGGCTGCGGTCCTTGCAAAAATGTGGGAAGATGCTGACTGGATCACCCACAGGGTGAGGCAGTGGTGTGCTTTCGAGGTTGCTCAGCTCTGTGGAGAAGCCACCCTTCCCGGGTAATTCTGGCGTGCTGTGCTGCCACGCTGCTGGTTGCTGTTCCTCTCGGCTAAGCTGCAAAAGCCGTAAGGACTGACTGGTTAAATGGGCTGATGCATCGACACCTTGCAAGCTCTGTTTTAGAACTTCATGTCTTCCAGTTGCATTACTTGCTCAGTCATTGCAGCTCCAAGCAGGAGCCTAGGTGCTGTTTGATGCAATCATTGATCAAATCAGGATGCAAATGAGGTCCTGAAAGTATAATGTGAGGGGAAATTTACATGTATAGATGGAAACCTTTCAAATGACAAAATTTTGTAGCTGAGGCTATTGTAATTTATTAAGATGAGCTCTAGATTTTGTATGGCAGCATAATTCAGAGTTTTCACATCTTGGCATTTCAAATAATTTTAATTAAGCAATAGATTTACAATTTGTTCCACAAGTAATACAGTTTGCTCAGATTACGCACATTTTCTGTAGTTGTGATTTTTCTACTGTATTCATTTAGCTCAGCAAATTCATAAAACTAATTAAAAGAGAAGTACTTTTTTGATTCCAATTGTAAATGAAAAACAACGATCTAATGTAAAATGAGGCTTGCAGAGAAAGTAAGACCAATTGCAACTCTATAGGTATTTTATAACTTAGGTTTTTAAACTAAAAGCAATTATTTTTGTAGCAGATTCTTGGCATGGTCTTACTTGTTTTCATGTTTTGAGATGCCAAGAGAGTGAGAGATTAGGATCTGATTCAGCAACATACTCAAACATGTCTAATGTTAACCATGTAATAAGTCCTCATTGAATTCATTGGGTTTCTTGTTTGCTGAACTGAGGTGGTGTTTTCGAGCTGGCACTGGCCCCCCGATTACTGCTTCAGGTACCAATGCATGTCGTGCTGCTCCCCAATTCTCGTTAAGTCTCGTGTCACCGAGGGAGTGAAGAAAAGCTGCAGCTGCTGGGCTGTCAGCATCCCGAGGCAGCATCTTCACGCCAGGATTTTTCCTTGTCTTTGTAGTCCTGTCCCCAAGTTAGTGCTGACAGCCGAGCTTTGTTACGATATGGAGAGCAAGGAATACGTACCGTTGTTTGAACTCATTTGATGACATGCCATTGCAGGTTTAAACACCAATTACCACGTTTCAAGTGACAAATCTGGAGGGGAAAAAAAGGATGATCATTTAATAAATTTATTATGAAGGCAAATGACTCATACATAAATCAGACTGCTTCATTAAGGGAGGAACTCAGTCAGCTAAATACGGAGGTGACAAAGGTTAACTCCACAGTCGTGACACCAACTCGTGTGTCATTTCTCCTGAGCTCTCGCGATGCGTTGGTGTTGCAGTGGTGCCTGGTATTGCCGTCCCCAAGTCCTCTGGCAGCAGTGGCATTTGTCATATCACCTTCTGCAACATCAAAAGCAGTCTAAATGTGAGGAGACGTTCGTAATCCTGCTTTGGACAGAGGTGAAATTAAAGCCTGTTATTCTTTTATCCTGTGCATGTCTTGTGCAAGCCGCAGGGTTCCAGCACCTCCATGGCGTGTGTTGCTGCACACTCAGCAATAGCCCTCCCAGGACAGGGTCCTGCTCCTGCTGTCCTCCAGACCTCTGGCGTTACTCACATATCTACCTCAGCTGATGTTCTTGCCGTGCTGTCAGTCTGTGCTTTTATCTGACCTGCCATCCCATCCCATCCCCGTGGTTTCTCCTACCGATCTTTGCCCACCGTACTGGTGTGGCTGCTGCAGGGCAGCCCCCATGGAAGGCGTTTTGCAGGACCCATCTCCCATGTCTGAGCACCCATGGGCCACCCCCCAGAGGCCAGGCTGTCTGGCTGACACTGTGGGGTGTTCCCAGGGAGAGCGATGTCTCTGCTGGCTGATTTCACGAGCCGATGTGTATTTCTCTGTCGTAGGTAACACACAGAAGGAGTTTGTGGGGTGCTCCTGAGGGTGGGCGAGCCATCTCGGTTACTGTCACCTTGTTTGCAAATACCATGTTATTCTTTTACGCTCGGTGCTTTGGGAGTTTGTGTGCAGCCATGGTGATGACAGGGTGTATCAGCTGCAGTGAGGACAGAAAAAGCACAGGAAGGTTTTGGCCACACAAAGACAAAATGGGATAATTTTTCGGTGCCTTTGGAGCTTTTGGAATTGATGAAGATGTGGTGAAGATTTTAAATGACCCTGATAAAGAATTTACGCATCCTTCTGACCCCATACGGTTCTGTTCTCTGCAATGCTTTGCTCACATGTGCAGCCTGACTCTCTCTTAATTTACTTATACCTTGAGCAGAAAGAGGGCAGGCAGAGAAAGGCAGCACGAACACCAACCCACCATATGTTGTTTCTAATGATTGAGAATAGTGGGTGTGCGCATCGGTCTCCCAACGTACTCCTTAGGCCAGGGGCCTGTGGCACTACAGCTGTTGTGCTTTTATTTCCCCACGTATTCTCCTCTCTGCCGCTGAAATCTGCAGCTGGGAAGTTGGGGATGCTGTTGCTGTGATACGCCTTTGGAAGGCGGCTCTTCTGTGAGGATGCAGTTGCTGCCACCTATTCCCCTCCGCTTGACACAGCCCAGTACTGGTGCCAAGTGGCAGGGAACACGGTTACGCTTTGGGAATTTCAGGTTTTTCTAAGCCTCAGGCATTAAATACTTTTGTTCTCATTTGTGTGGCAGAATCCATTGCATTTTCCAAATGTTGGAGTTGGTCCTAGTGCACCGCTGCTTTTGCACGTCGATGTATTGCAAGGTAGTGCCTGGGATCAGCAATTGGAAGAGACAGTAGAACTGTGTCATCGCACTATTAGTTCATATTTTTATAAAATGGCAGGAATTCAGAATATAGCTCTTCTAATGTCTCATTCAAGCAGGCAGTAACATTGAAATGTATTTTATTTGATGCCCAAGAGACACGCGCTAGCATTTATAGTGACAATAGAAATCTACTTGTATTCCAAACTCTTCGGGAGAAACATTGATAGCTTTATTCAAAATAATGGCATTCAGAATTGCTGAATCGTGTTCCCAGCGCGTCTATTCTGGAGGAAAGTCAGTGCCGTCATTCCAGTTGTATTTCCAATAATTAAATCACGTCTAAGTGAGGCATATGTGTCTTCTGGTCTGTACCGCAGGGAGAGGGTAACCCATGAATACAGAGAGAGGAGGTGCATCAGGATGGTCCCGGCTCCGCTGTGGTCCCTCTTCTTCTCCCATTTTTGGGCAGAGAAGTTGTCACCCACTACGAGTCACTGAATTTTGTGAGTTAGGCTGGCAGGGATGCTTAATAACAAGCCATAAGGAAAGTTGCACAATAAATACACTTTATTAATCTGACAGACAGCGTTTATTTGTTATGGTTTTTGATACAGTGGCGAATTATCTGGCAGTAGTGAAGCCTCAGGCACCGGTGACCTTGTGGTGAATCTTGGCCATTTCATTTTGCTAAGGGTTAAAGGAACACTCGTTTCATTTTTATAGAAGAACTCTGAGGTCTCTGTATGAGCTCCACAAGAAGTAGCAAGATTCTGCCATTACATTAAATATAAGACCTGCTATGTGTTAAAATAAAGTGGAAGTCTGTGTTCAACTGGCACAAGGCAGAAATTACCCTCATATTCTGAAAGAGGCAGTGATACCACACAGAAAATAGTCTATTTGGAGATCATTCTGCTGATATTTTTCTCCGCTGTATCTTTTTGGGGGGGAGGAAAACAAACTCTCAGTGGCTGAGGAGTTCATTTTCTCCCACTGCTGCTTTTTTCATTGAAGTCATCGTAATCCTCCATTTGTGACATCAGAGTTACTGGCTAGCAAGATAATTATGATTTCACAAACTGAAGATTATGACCTTCAAATGAGGAAGGCACAGTGGGGAGGACAGATTCCTAAGCAACAGCCATCAGATATTTGTGAAATATTTGCAAAAATGTCCTTGCAGTTGAAAAAAAAAAAGAGGGAGAGAGGGCAGGAGGGAAACATCCAAAAAATATTATCAGCAGAATGAGTTGCCAGCCAGCATTTTTTTCCCCGAGTTTTCCATTTGGTGCCCATGATTCTCTAACCTGTCTCATTTAGCCTTAATGAACATGAGACATTTTTTTAGCATGCCATATGTGCTGTGGTCCTTAGGAAAAAAAATGCATCCAAATAACTTATTTTTTATGTTCTGACTCTACCCAATCATAATTTACATTTTGCACAGTTTGATGCCCATCTGCAACGTCTTTACTATCAGAAAAGGTAATAAGAAAGGGAGGAAAAAACCATAGGAACATGTTGAATGACTGACACGAGAAAACCTGGTTGGAAGAAAATGATTTTTGTCCCTGTGTCAATAAACAATTCGGAAAATAGGTTGAAATCCTGTCTCCAGTGGTGCAGCCAGCTCCTGTATCAGCAGTGCCTCGAGCAGAAGAGCCCCAGCAGTGGTCCCTGTGTCTCTGGGGAGCCTCTTGCTCTGTAGGGGGTGGGTGGGTGATCCCCTGTGGCTGCGGAGGCAGAGGAGCAGCCACGTGTTATGAGAATGAGCCCTGCCTCTTGGCATGAAGTTCAGAATCGGGTTCTCTGAGGTGTGCCTCAGCTGGATCCTTATTTGCAATTATGCCACAAGCTATTTAATGACCACAGATTCTCCCCTGTCCAAAGCTCCTGGCAAACGCTTCATCCTGAGAAGGTGAAAGGCCTTGAAAGGACATCAGTTCCTCTTCAGACTTCCCTGTTCTTAAAAACACTGGAATCATATATTTTTGCTTTGAAGCTTGGCAGGGGGAGAAGGAAAGGAAGGAAGCACCAAAGGGAGGTCCCGGATAGCTCCAGGAGCCTGTTTCCACCACGTGCCTTTCTGCCTGCTGGGGTCTAAGGCAGTTCCCAGGACGGTGCTGATGGACCGTGAGCTTCTCTGCATCCTCGCGTTCTGCTGAGCACTGCGTGGGGCCTCATTCTCCATGACTGCAACCAACGGTGACCATTAATTACAGTTAAAAAACAATTGATGTCTTTCAAACAAAGCTGCGACTGTAACAATCCAAATCAGTCACATGAAGCCATTGGAGAGCCCCGATACAGCCAGGCCAGGGGTCTGGCATCTCTGCAGCCCCACACGGGCTTCCCCGTGACCCCAGGCAGGGCAGGGTGTCGGACACGGGCAGGGGCTCTGGCAGTGTCACAGCTGCCATTCCTCTTCCTGGTCACCTCTAAGGTCTGTTTTTTCCTTCAGCAGCCTGAGTCAGGAAACATCAGGTGTCTGTTGCCTGGAATGGTACCCGTTCAGAAATAGTTCATGTTGAGAACATGAGCTGATGGGCATGATTACAGCCCCATGAGACCTTCAGATACTTCATCCCAGATTTTACAAACTCAAAATCTAAACATCGGTTGCTGTGGTCAGAGTGGTGCTCTTAGCATTTTCCAGCCTTTGTGGAAAGCTAGCCATGGTTTTACGACTTACAGACTCCTTAAATTTTGCAGGTGATTTAAATGACCAAAAAAGCAGCATTTCTTACTTACATGACACATGGAAGGGAAATTCCTGGCGTTAACGTGAACTCCCGGTGCTGCGTTTGGCTGCGAGGGGCGGCGGGAGGCAGGGGATGGTACCGAAGGGGCGCCTGAGGCACTGTGCGGCAGGGGATGCGCAGTCTGGCACGTGGGCAAGGTGAAGAGGAAAGGTGCCTTGGCATTGGGTGTAAACATCAGCATTCCTCCATAGGTCAAGACCCCCTCCATGCAGCCAAGGTCATGGTTGACTGTGTTTGCTTCCCCCACTCTAAAATAGGGAGGTGGTAGGTATTTGTGTGTAGCTCTGAGACTAGGAGACAGTCCAGCAGGGGTGATGTGCTGGGGATATTTGAGAATGGTCACGGCTCATGTAACTTTAAGCTTGGCCACCTGAATCCTGGAGCCTGAAATAGCCCAACTGTTGTCATGAGCGCTGCTTTGAGAAGCAGAGAAAGCAAGCTGTCCCCAGGAGCGAGAGGTGGCCGATTTACAGTCAGAAGTACAAATCCAATCCAAATCCTTCCGTCCCACTTGAATCCACAGCAAACTGCTTGTGATCAAGATACAGTCTAATAACTATTTGTATAAAATATTTAGTGACTAATTTCTCATTACAGATGCTTTGGGGAACACTGTAAGCTGCTTGCAGACAATTGAAAAGTAAAAAAAAAAAAAAAAAGGGAAATGATTGAATATGTTATTCACTGTGCACAGGACAAGAGGAAACGGACTCAAATTACGCCAGGGGAGGTTTAGGTTGGATATTAGGGAAAATTGCTTCACCAAAAAGGTTGTTCAGCATTGAAGCAGGCTGCTCAGGGACATGGTTGAGTCATCGTCCCTGGAGGGATTTAAAAGACATGTGGATGCGGCACTTAGGAATGTAGTTTAGTGGTGGGCTTGGCAGTGCTGTGGTAATGGTTGGACCTGATGATCTTAAAGGTCTCTTCCAACCTAAACGATCCTATGCTTCTATGAATTGAGCAGCTTTAGGAACTGCAGTGTTAAACCACACAACAGGACCCTGCAGAGCATCTGGGGTGTCTTTACCCACTAGTAGAGAATAAAGGAGCGGCAGTACCATGCCAGATGCCACAGGAACGAGTATACGTACAGCAAACCAGAATTAGTTTAAAGTTACTGCTTGAAAATGTTGTGGTTTGTGTGAGAACCGAGTGTGGAACTGAACCACTGACCTCCCTGGGCTTTCCTCCTGCGGCTGGCACAACTCAGAGCAGTAGAGTGTAAGTTCTTTTCTAGTTAAACACTCAGTTTACTTCTTCAATTTCACTTTTGCTAAACATGCATCCGTCACAATGACCTAAAAAAAAAAAAAAGCGGAATAAATAAGTACAGACAAATACATGGAGGAGCTGAATTAGCATTTTCCCCCATTGAAACTGCCTTTTAACAACTACATCTTCTGACTGACAGCTTATTAATACTAATTACATTAGATATATGCAACATAACTAATGCACTGGTACTTTCAATTATCTTCCCTTGTCTTCATTCCTTCCCCTGCTCTCCCATCCTCCCCTTTCATGCCCTGTAACTGCTGCCTTGGGCTGCAGCTCGGAGCAAATGGCTCGGTCTGTCCGTGAGCAAAAGCCTGTTGTTTCTCACACAGGTAAGAAGTGCCACGAGCTGGGCCGTATGTTTGCGGGGCTGCGTGGGTGCTCACCGAGCTGCCGTGAGAGGTGATGGCCTCCAGCCCTGGCTTGTACATTAATTTTCACAGCTTTTCCAGAGCACGGTGTGAACCCAGTGCTAATCCTGGTGAATCTGTGTGTGGGGCTGACCCTGGCTGGAGCCCAGGTGCCTGCCAAAGCCGCTCCATCACTCCCCTCCTCACCTGGGCAGGGGAGAGAAAATACACGGAGAGGCTCGTGGGTGGGATGAGGAGAGGGAGAGATGGCTCAGCAGGTGCCGTCACGGCCAAAGCAGACTCGACTCGGGGCCCCCCGGCAGCGGCGGGTCCGGCTGGGAGCTGGTGGCACCGGCTCCATCGGGCACGGGGGCAGCTCCCAGCAGCTGCTCCCAGCAGCCGCCCCCGTACCCCCCCAGCCTTGCCGCACAAACCCGGTGCGATCGGCAGTAGGTGCTTTAGTGAGCCGAGGCCGAAGCAGCCCTGACTGACCCTCTCTGATTACAAACTCTGCAGAAGGGCTCTGCACCCGCCTTTTGCTTTTGCAAAGTCACAGTCACTCCCCCAGGTCCTTGCTCAGACCCGCGTCCCCGCTATTGTCTCAGCTTCGGTTTTGTCTTGTTTTTTGCCCATATCTAATGAACTGTCAATTGCTTATGCAAATCAAAGCAGAAGAGACACTTAAGGGTTATTTATAATGCCTGAAAACATTATGAAATCAATCATTCCAGCTTTTATAGCTTCCTCTATTCAAGTGTCATTTAGATCTCTAACTTTTTACATTATATTGCTATAATAGTTTATGTAAGAAGACAAATATGTTTTGATATTTTTTATATAAGCTTGCTGATTGCTAAAACATCTATGACAGTTGACATGGAAATCAGGGAGGTTTTGATTAGGCTTTTCTGATATGTAAATGTTTGTAAATGAATTATATATATATTTTTTTAAATTTTTTTGAAGCTGTATTTAAAAAGCAGGCAATAGTATCCCATAGCAATTACATGTTAAAGAAAGAGCCTGAGATGAATGTTTGTGTGCGTAACGTGTATTTAAAGGAACTCTGAGAGTCAACATTGACTACTCTATGCAGAAAGTTAGTGGAGAGACCCTTTAGTATTCACCAAGTATTTACACCGGGCTCTTGCACAGTCAGTGTGCCTTGGCTATAATATTTCATAATTGCTAAAAGTTAGACAGGAACTATGGTCAGATACAAAATGAAATGGTTGTACAGTAAAAAACTTGATAAAGTCGGACTACTACCATGAACTTGCAAGTGATTTCCTATACCAGGTCCTTACACAGGGATGTTAGGGCTGGCTCCTCGCACCGTTGATGACAAGTGGCGAGTGTGTGCCTTGTGCCTGCTGCCTTTGAGATGTCCAGAGTGGTACTGGAAGGCAACATAGGGATAAATAAGATCACCACATCCCTTGAAATTTATTTTAATGGTATTTTTCTATGGAGTACATCATTAGTAATTTTTTGCCAGGTGCACAATGAGAAAGCACCTCTGGGGCCATGGGGAGCTCGAGGTGATGCGGGTGGTGGAAATCACCCCGGCGTCTGGTCCCGATGCTGCACCCTGGGGCTTTGAGCAGCCCCGCATGGGCAGGTGTGGTGGGTCTTGCTCGGGCACTTCATGTTGGAAAGATTTTTCCATAAGAAAGGAGTCTGGCTGATGGCAAATCCAATGTCTGTCCTCTGCAGACAATTTGTGCTGGCAGGTTTAAGTGAAGCATTTGGATCCTTAGGCTCAGAGAGAAGTGGCAGCGTTTCCCTGTGGGGTGGGGGCATCTCTCTTGAGCTTTTAAACTGAACTTAATTTATAGGCAGCTTTTTCCAGGAGGTGAGATACTGGTTAAACTCCACAGGGGTTGTGCCCCAAAGAAGAAGGGCTAGTATCAGTATTTTTAACTGAATGGTAATTAAAACTGAATCTTTCCTAGTCTCAGTGTTTTGAGCTGACTACGCTTTTCGAGTGGTTTCCAGAGTGTGAACACCAGACTGAAAAGAGGAATATAGCTCAGTGCTGGGGTCCTTGTTAGCGCTCCATTCCGGTTTGGCCTCAGAGAGCCAACCTGATGTCTTCAAATAGCAAGGTTGCTCTTGTGGAGGGTCTGCCGTCTTCTGCGAGTCACACAGCTTTGGATCAAAGGGTAAACGAAAAGCCGGCATGGAGGAGGCTGAGTCCAAACCTCCCCCGAAACAGGGAGTTGTGGCAGGAGGTTCTCCTGGCCGCTCTGCCTGCAGCCTTGCATCTCGCATTTGTATTGTGCCCTGTTGGCATTTCTGTTCAGTTTGATAGAGTTCAAGGTTCTGTTAATTCACCTGTTTTCTTTCAGCTTGCAAAGTGAATTAACAGCTATTTTAGCAGTATCGTAAATCTGCAACATTTATTTTGAAAAGAAAAAAGAGCTCAAAAGATTACCTAGGTGTCCAGCTGTGATAATATTACCTGCCTTGTAAAATGCCGTAGGTGACTTTGAAGATGCAAAGCAAATTGGGGATTACATTAACTTCCTTCTGATTTACTAAAATTATTAATTCAGTATCACCAACTGTCAAACAGTATAGGGTTGTTATTTTTTTAAGTATAACTGCATGACTATTTTTGATATGCATGGTGAAATACTGCCTTCAGGTCAATAAAATCTGTTTTGATTATATCTGTAGTAGAGGTTGGTACATCTATTTTTTTCTTCTTCTTTTTTTTTTTTTAAACTGATGTTTTCATTATAATACAAAGTTTTAGTAGCCTGCATTCACATGCAGCCTAAATAGTCAGAAGAATGAGTGTTACGTAGCAACGTGATTTTGTAATATAATAGTTTTACCTTGGAGATTCCCATATTTTTTTGCAATCTCTTTGCCTCACTGCATGGCAGGTTTGTGTTACATGTTACTCGGTGAGCAAAGATTTGCGTTACATGTTACTCAGTGAGCAAAGACCGTGTTCACATCCAAAGGAAGTCAACGGGGGAACTGGAACCATGGTCCCTCTTTCCAAAACTTCCTTGACTAAAACGTCATTAGACGTTTTGGAAATCTAATTCTCCCCTTCTCCAGACAGACAGTTTTAGTGGCTTCTCTATTCTATATGGCATCTAATGTCAGTGTTGGAAGGTGCTCTGGCTGGCTTCTCTGCATGCAGGCGCTCTTTGGAAGAGACTTGCTGATTCAATCTGCACTGTTGTAAGGGATGCCATTGCCGGGCAAGCGCTCGAGTGATTTTAGTAGGTTTTGTTTCTGCCACTTCAGCGCTGGCTTCTGACTCTTCCCAGAAGTCTACGTTCCCTGGGGCTGTGGGGCGAGCTGCAGGGCTTGTTATCGGAGGACACTGCAATTGCAGTGATTTAGAAGAGGATGGCTGACTCGCAGCTCAGGTTCACAAAGCTGGAGTGGGTGACACAAAACTGTATTTAAATCTTTTTCAGCTGTGATGTGTTCAGGTTGGAATATTTAATTTCTCTGGTGGAGACATGGGCTTATTGTTTTTTCATTGTTCCTTAATCTCAAGGCACTAGAGCAGGGAGTAGAAAGAGAAGGTGGGAATGGCCAGGAGCAACTATTACCCACCACCATGTAATGATGGGTTTTGGGATGGGGAGCCTCCTGGAGGCTCACACTAGGTACCTGAGTACTAACACAGAGGCAGAAAAAGAAATGAAACACTTGCCCAACAGATTAAAGAAATATAAGTATCTGTTGGGGCAGAATCCTAAAGTGTCTTAATCCCAGGATTAAGACAGAAACATTTTTCAGTTCAGGTTCCCTATTTAGCCAGGCTTGGCTAATCCACCTTTCCAGGGCCAGATGTAAGACACCATAGTCAATGTTACAGTCACCTCCCTGCCCGTGCTCTTCTGCCTCTGCTCTGCTGGTGATGCTTCCAACACAATGAGGTCATTGTTTAAATTTCATTGCCTTTTCCATTAATCAGGAACAATTTCAAATTATAAGAGCACTGTAGCATTTCTGTTAATCAATAACCAACCAAGCTATTAATTTTCTACTAATATATTGTTCTTTAGTGTGTAGAGCGTGAAAACTTGTCGATTACCTGTACTGATCCTCCCCAGCACCCACAAGGGTTAGTGGAGAGATTTCCCTGGACTTCAGTTGAGTGTCTAGGGATGCCCTGAGATGCCCCGCTGGAGGTGCTAAGGGTTGCAAGAAAAGCAGGAACTCTACAGCCCCTCACATCACTGCTGTTTTATCACTTCAAGGTTTTAAAAGCAGTGCTAACCCCAATTAATATTGGTAGGCTTGGGTTAAGACTTTTTTGGAAGATATCTTCTGACTTTATTTTCCTTGAAAGGTATTTATTGGTAAATCTGATTCAAACCCGCCTTTTCAACTAGGAAAGAAAATAACTGTGACACTAAAATCCTTTAAATTGGAGTATGATGTGTAAGGCGGGTTTGCACAGACACTGGTGACCCTTGCTGGGACCAGCGACGTACGTTCTTCTGTGCCAGTGGTTATCATTTCTAGAGCAGGAGGGAGGAGGAAGCATCCACATTTTCCTGCTCCTCACGGTTCAGTGGGACACGTTAGTATGTACCCAGAGCATAGATGCCGTGCTTAGGGACATGGTTCAGTGGTGGCCTTGGTAGTGCTGGGTTGACAGTTGGACCTGATGATCTCAAAGGCCTTTTCCAACCTAAATGATTCTGTGATTCTACCCACCTCTGAGATCCGCAGCTACCCCGGTGAGCTCTGGCAGAAGCCCTCTGCTAGAGTCCTTTCTAGATGTCCTGCAGCAGCTGGTGTCCAGTGTCAGCTGGAAAATTCAATAGCTATAAAATTCTGCAGTAGCAGAGCTCTGATAATGACTTTAACAAACAATTAGCTGCAGTACCTCTTTGTTTTATAAAAGTACAGTAGTTGATGAACTTGCTATGCCACAGTTAGGAGCTCATTAGCAAACAAAATTGAAGGGTGACAAATGCCTTAAAGGGATATTTTTAGGAGTATTTAATGACATCCTAAAATTAGAGGAAGAAGAGTGCAGACATGTAAATTTTCTTCCCAGAGATGCTGCACACCTCCTGCAGGACTGGGGACAAGGGGGCTCTGGAAGTCACGACTGAAGCTCACCTTATTTGCCAGGGTTCGCGTTCACTTACAAATTCTAGGCCTTCCCATATCATTAGAAATGGCACTGTAAGCCCATTTTATTTTGCCCAGCTAATAAAATCCATATTGTTTTTCTATTCTGTTGTTTAGTTAGATGATTTTAGAAAAAAGAACGTGTTCCTTTTGCTATTGCAAGAGGACTGTATCTCAGGAAAGAGTTTTTTCTCTGTTTTTGACCTTTTTTATTTTCCAGTGTCATTGAGGAAATAGTAATCCTAACAAAGCTGGCAAAAAGTATTTGCTGGGCTGGTCACAAAACAACAGGAGGTACCTTCCATGAAGCCGTGTACTCCATCAAAGAGTGTTTCTAGGCTATTTTTGCCATTTTTTACGTGCTTATTTGAAGATGTTATTTTTTGTGGTTAACTCTGCCCTGTCTCCAGACATCAGTCCCTCATTCTGCTCTGCAATGGATAAAGCAGTAGGACAAAGAGAGCTGGTTTTACCCTTGTCCTGAGAAAAACCTTTTAGAAAATGATAATGGGCTTCTAACAGATGAGAAAGCTGGTGATCATTGGGGAGAATTAATCTTTGACTTGATTGAGAACACCTATGCCAAATTACAAGCTACGATATCCATCTGCTTGCTGTACCCAGCAATATAGATTTATTGTGACATTTTGGAGAAGGAGTAAGAAAACATATGAACAACTGTTTTGGTTCATTAGCCCTTTATTGGTAAAGCATGGTGCTCAGTGATGTTAAAGGTGTACGAAAAGGCAATCCTTTAGCTGAAATCAGTACCATCGTTGCATTTACAAGGCTGTGTAGAGCATCCCCAAGGACAAGCTTACAAATTAGCTCCTGCTTTATGTTACTTGACCGTGAGCGCGTTCTCTCAGCTGATACTGGAGTGGTTCAGCCAGTAGCTCCAAGAGATGGGAGAAAACATTGGGGTACATCCAGAGCCCTCTGGATAGCAGCTGTTTAGGACACCAGACTCACTCATCCCGGTGTCAGGCAGATAAAACAACCTCATCTTTCCTACGGCAGCTTTGCCACCAGGGCTGGAGGGGACGGCTGGCAGGGCTGGCACGGGTGCTGGGCAGCCGGGGTCTTCCAGAGCCACCCTGTCGGACCCAGGACAGGCAAAGGAAGCACCCCCGGCATCGGGTCGCCCCAGGTATTTCTAGCCTCTTCGCTCCGGTTGTCATCATCATAAGCCCTTCATTTGTGGCATGTTTCTATGAAGGAAAATCCATCTATGTTGTCACTTTCTTTTCTCACAAGTATTTTTAATCCACTCTAGGGGGCTATTCCATGGCTACAACCACACAGACTGTTGATTTATTTGCAATTAAGGATCTCGGAGTCAGGATGTTAAAGCCTTCTAAGCCAACTCCCTTTTCATATGAGAGAACCTCTGGAAATGCACTTTAGGTTTATGACACTGACTTGCCTTAATTTAATTTATGGTTCACTTAACCGATTATTTAAAATACCAGATGTGACAGACAATAGATTTGGCTGAACTACTACCTCACAGGCATGTTCAACATATAGAATATGCACTCCATATGTGAAGGTACTGAATGTCCCCCATCTACATCCAAGAGCAATCAGTTTGGTTTTGAAAGGCCAGTGAGGCTGAGTGGGAGACAACGTCCCTCATGTTTTCTGTAACCTTTGTAGCAGCTGGTGTGAGGGTCTAACCAAAGCTCTGTTGTGTGAGAGAAAACGTGAGCACCTAAAAAGGCTGGTGGCAAAGGATTTGTCATGTGTAAAACATTTGTTGTTAAGTATTTATTGATGTTAGGCTAAGTAATTCTGCTAGTGGCTTCAATAAGTACAGTAAAGACAGACAATAAAATGGTGGCCGAACTGTGGAACATCCCAAGTTTTTAAGAGTGTCTTTTGATGGCTGGGATGGTCTTTCTGCAGTGAGGGGTCAGACAGAACAGTGTTGGTACAAGCGAGTGTACGTTGCAAATACTTGCTGACTTTATGGTCATTGGTGCATTGAAACCTCGAGCTGGGGTGAAGTCCAGGTGCTTTGAGAGTTGGTCCTTAGAGGTGGCACTGGCCATCAGGTGGGAACCAAGGAGTTGCATCAGCCTGCTGAGGCATCCCTCCTTTTCTCTTATTGCTGCATTTATCCTTTGGAGCAGGATGATACGTTTGGTCAAAACAAGAGCAATGGAGACGTGGTTAATTCTCACAGCACCTCTAGTAGAGCAGGCAAGAGACCTTGCTGCTTTTGGAGATACAAACATCAATGCTTTTGAGGTTTATGGTCTGAGGTTCCTTCATGTCAGGGCAGGACCTATCTAGGGTACTCATCTAGACTTTACTGTTAAAGAAAGATTAAAAATTAAACTTTCAGTAATGCAAGAACCTGAACTTTGAACTCCCTGTGCCAGTGGAATGTTAATCTGATCTCTGCAGTACCCGATAAAGTCAATCTGTCTTCCTTGCCTAGTTAATTTTTAATCGTTTCTATGGATAGAAGAGCTGTGGTAGATGACACTAAGAGAAGGCTGACTTACCGCAGCCCCTAGATCCCAGTACGGAACGGGGAACGATGTGAACTACACTCTGCCATTATTTCTGTTCTGTATTACACCCTGTGTGTATTTATCCAACACTTGGTATGTAGGCGTGTTCTCCGCACTGACGTTCAAGGGTGATGGTACACCAAAAAATCTGCTTGTGTGTACATGCTCATTGTATGCTGTCAAGCTGTTCATGGCAACAGTATTTCTTAGGTCTACAGCAAATGTTTTTACCAGTGCTAACTGGGAAAAGAGGGGTAATATGGTCAAAACCAAAACCACTTCTAGCTCCAGTTTCGGGGTGATTCAGTAGTCTATCCTGGGGTGCTTCTCACAAAGTTTATAGAAATACTTCAAATTAGCTATTAAAGCGTTCTTTTTAAGATAATATTTTGATTTTGCTATTGGTGATTTTTGCAACATTTCTGTCATTCTGCATCAACGCTTGCAAAGCATGCAAGGATGTAAAGATTAATGCCCCGTGTCAGCACAGCACTTAACGTGCTGAATTTTATCAGCATTGTAAAGGGGGAGAACTCAGAGATTTTAAAGCCTGCTCTCCACTACATGGGCAGCCCCAAATTACAGTGCTCAGATAGCGGTAAGCCTGGGCTCAGACTCTCGTTGAAGCAGGGCCACCTTAGCCACAAGCACCCTAGACCTTCCTGTGCTTGCTCTGCCACCGTCTCACTGCTAGTAAGGGACAGGGCAGCTATCAGTGTCACGGGGGTTTTTGTGGGTCCACGCAGCTCCCATGAAGATACCAGCCAAGGTCGGCAAGATCTAAAGGTTCGGGTGGCTGCCAGGGGAAGTGTGTTAATGATGGCCACAGCACCTCGGGGTGGAAAAGTGGGAATTAGAGGGTACCCAGGCAGCTGCAGAAGGGGAAATGTCTTCCCTGTTCCCTTAGACAGGGACTTTTCAGAAGCATTTGTGTGCCTGACTTGCAGTGAAGTCTGAGCTGTCAGGCAGCTAAAGGGCTTTCAAAACCTAACCCCAATTAATTATCTGTTTGTAGAAAAAAGCTGGATCAGCAAGAAAATATAGAAAAGATGAAGCAAGATGTTGCAGATGCAGTACAGAGAAGGGATGTGTACACTTCCATCACTAGGTTACCCCAACATCCGCGTAACACATTTAGGCAACTGTAACCTGGAACAACAACGAATTCCCATGTTTTTGCCAAGGGAGGGTGCCCAGAACAATTTTGGTTGCCTGGTCTCAGATCCGACCCGCCCCTCTAGGGGAGCCAATTCTGTCTGGCAATGTTGGAAGTGACAGCGCTGTGCAAATAATTAGTAGAAATGCAAATCTGCGTCAGTGCATTTTTTAATACTTCATGCCTGGAGCTGTGCTAAACTTAGCAGCTATGAATAAACAGCGTCAACGTTCCCCTCGAAAGGACGAAGAGTCTCCTGGTATTTGGGATGTCTCTGGTACATTTGCTATCTCAGTGTAGCCAACCCCAAACATTGAATAATGTGAGCAGGCCCTCAAAAATTACTGAGATTAATAAATGTTGAATGTTTTTGTTTCTGAGCCTTGAAGGTGTACTTAGCTAACGTCTTTAAGCTTTTCTTTGCAACTGAAAGGCTGGGAAATTACTTCTGGTTAATGGCGGTGAGATTCTCATGTAATCACCTTATTTCAGGAGCAAGGCTTTTAAATAAACTCCAAGAGACTCATGATAAAATAGCAGAAACTGGCAATGTTGAAATATGAGCCTCTATCGTTAAACCATTTGCTCTTAATTAGTTTTTATTTGCAATATTGACAGCTAATCTCCTCTCTATTGTACGTGTGTGACTTCCAGTGATTGGCACAGCAGAGGATATATGTAGCTGAAGACATAATTTGGTCCTCCCCACACAGGATTTCCAAACCACACAGGATTTTTTTAGTAAAATTAAGGTGTGTAAGGCGTGTGGGCAAAAGTCAGCAATTCCCGATCTGACCTCGATTCCCGCTGGTTTAGAGATAATGAGAGACTTATGGGACCAGTGACCAGGTGCAGCCCAGTGGCCTGGCTGAAAAAGTGGTGGATGGTGAAATAATTGTGTCTGTCTTTCAACATCATGCAATTTCTGATAAATAAAGAAATATATAAATGTATTTTAGTTTCAACAAGGTGACATTTGATGATGTTCACTAATTTAAGAGAGACTGATTTATGCATGTTTAATCTTCACTAATGATGACTCCAGGGCAAGAAATGAAAATAAGTTCAGTTAATAATATGTGTATGTATTATTAACACCTTTACTGATGGAGATGGTTCTCTTCCTGTTAGACAAATGTACAAGCGATTTGTGGAAGATCCAAATGACTCAGGGCTGTTGAAACCTCTCTCTAATTTACCAAAACGTAGGGAGCAGGAATATTTGGACAGTAAAAATTCTCAGCTGATCAACTGTCATTCAAAACTTGCATGAAAATTATAAGTAAATACAATAAGCAGCCCAATCCCTTATGTTTTGAGCTGCTGTGTAAAAATGAAATGATGTGTACTGCTGTTATTATTATACCCTGATTGTGGCTGGCTTCTCCTCCTGCCATACAAATACTAAGAAGGATGCAATCCTTGAATTCAGTCTGTGTGCTGACAGACAAAACTTATTGCGAATATTAATGTGCTTGGTCTAATCATCCTGCTATTTTTTTGTGTAATTTACTTGGTCAGGGAGTTGGAATTCCCTCCTAGCTGTTACAGATTCAAGCATTTATGCAAAATCCTCCAGTCTGGAGATTTACAGTGGATTATCTACAAATATTTGAATACATTAGTGCAGTCCTTTAAATGCATTCCCTTTATTTACATACAGAACAAATAACAAGCAATTTGAATGACAGCACTGTAATTCCATCAAGGAGCTTGTGTCCTGAGAAACCACAGAAATAAAGAGCTAAGAGCCCCGTGCATTTGGTGGAGCTCTGCCCTGGAATTACAGCTCCATAACCTGGATTTCATTCATTTTTTGTATTTAAAAAACCAAAACAAAACACCACAGTTTCAGAAATTGTGGAGCTGATGTCATGTTTGGAAGAGGGAGGGGCCAGAGCAGGGTGGGAGTGGCACGCTCTCATCTCATCTCATCCACTTCTACCACAATCCAGGAAAAAAATCAGGTATTTCCTTGGTATCACCATGTCCATCAGTGTAACAGCGGATCAGAGAGTAAACACTAGGTTCATGTTATCGATGAGGTGAGGGAAGGTTTTGCTGCAGTTGGTGGTGGGGGTTTGAAGAGCTCCTTTCAATCTGACCCACCTGGGCTGAGGACGGGTTATCCCGTATCCATGGCTATTTTAGAAGCTTATGCTATTTGCATTGATTTATGAGGCTGCTGCACTCGCACTCAATTGGAGATTATTGCGGTACGTCGGCGGGTGGATTGATGCGAGAAGACCAGCCTGGGCCTGGTCTCTGTTCCAAATCTTCCTCCTGGAAGGAAGGGAGAATAAAAATCAAACCCAAAGACTTGCAGCTTACCTCTGTAGTAAGAGAGATGGGTTCCTGCCAATCCCAGAGGTAAAGCCCTAACAGTTTCCATGGAATAGTCAATTATCTGTTTCATTGCACAAGCCAATATCTTTTCTCAAAAAGATGTATTAGAGTGTTTAGCCATTCAAGAGATCCATCTGGCTGAGCATTCTGAGATGCTCTTTAACGTGATTTAACAGGCCCAGAAGCAGTGTCCTTGATAGCTTCTGGGACTGTATGGGGACCATCCGGGCATCTGCTTCGTAGTCATGGGGGCTCATGACCTTCAGTTCCCAGCAGGAACAGGGCCGGTGCCATCCCACTGCTCAGCCAGGACAGCCTTATTGCACATTAGCGTGAGGCTGCAGCGTAATGGTGTGATTTAAAAATTATTGTTGCGGATGAGGGCCAAGAGGCCATCAGATGTTTCCAAAGAAAATGCAAGAAAGCCCCCGAGCAGCAGATCCCTGATAAGACACCATCTTTTTCTCCAGCAGAATCTGCACCTAAATCCTAATGGAGTCTGGATAAACCCCTGCGGCATGAGATTGTAGATCTCCTTTAAATCTCCTCTATTTATAAAATACACATTCCAGCTCCAGTATTCACATTATCCCCATTTCCATCAGGTATCCCCTCCAACACAGTTAAAAGGTGGCACAGGTCAGTTACCGGGTAAGTCACCTTTCCTGCGTTCTCGTCTTCTCGCGGCGGGGGCTGCGCCAGGCTGCAGCCGCGGAGCGTTGGGCACGGCTACGAGATGCCCCTGGGAGAAGGCGGCTAAGCTCCCCTGTAAAACAGGGAATTGGGATTGCAGCGTATCTGGGTCAGGCATCATCGGCGACTGCTGCCGAGCACATGGCGAGATGCAGTCCCGGAGCCTTGGACTGCAAAGGGGGCAGGGAAACACAGCCCGAGAGGGAGCTGGCTCTGTATTTAGCACCAGAGGGATGCTCAGCGTTGCAGGTAGGACCCAGGTAACTGCTAACTGCAGGGCACTGGGAACTGCTGTAACATAGGAGCAGCTAGAAGGAGGCTATATGTAATGTTTACATCCTCAAAGTGCATTTCAAGGCAAAAACATTTACTGTAACACAAGTAAATTAAATCAATGGTGTAACATTTTAATTACTAAAAACTTCAGGCGAAATCCTATGTATTTTCTTCTGGGCTATCATCCAGCTTTACAGCATAAATTCTTTAAAGGTAAATTATTAAATGAAATTAAACTTTGGTTCCCACTTGCTGCTTTTTAAAACTGAAAATTGCCAGTTGGCAATGATTTGTTCTTCTCCTCCCCCCCTTTTTATTTAAGCAAAGATTGCAACAAAGTTTAAGTACAAGTACATTTTGGAGCAAGGGTGGAGTTATATATTTAATATAATCCAAACCAGATTGTCTGCTCAAACACTGTTCATTAAATGAACTGTCCGCAAGTGTGATTTACAGTGCAACATGGTCATGTGAATGTCTGTGTGTATTTAATAACTGCACAGTAATAGCTTATTGGCAGGAGTGGTAATTCAATTTTGGAGTTTTATCTTATTTTTGATTTTCTGGACCGTGAAATCCTGCTGTCTGACACACTTTTCCATTGCTTAATCTCCTTAGATTTGTGCAAAGAACAACAACTTTCCTCCTTACTGAAGATCCAGTGCGCTGCCGTGTATTTTTTTATTGCTACCCCCCAGTGCGGCTCTTTGCATACACCCATGTCATATTTATGGGCTCAGTACCACCATACAAACTGAGTAATACACCAAAATGTTGACGTTTAACGAGCTAAGACCTCCGGTCTTGGAGGAAATAAAATCTTCCAGTATTGCACAAGTGCAAAAATTTTCAAGCATCATTTTCTGCATAATCTGTTGTGTTCTGTAGTTAGTTTTCTGAGATTTTCTATTGATTTAAAGTCAAAACTCTCTTATTTAAAGTACTTACGGAACTACATCGGTAATTCTTATGCCACACAGAGACTTGTGAGTGTGTTCTTCTCTTTATGGCTGGCGAGTTTGGCAGTTTAGCACCTGAATCAACCCCTGTTACACCGTACACGTATTTTCTGAGAGCCTTGAGAAACAGTTTGAGGACCAAGTGTTGATGTTTTTCCTTTGGAGCAATGTGCAGTGTCTGCAGATGGCAGCTGCGCTTCCCGGAGAGGTTCGTGGTCTGAGGGGCTCCCCTGTGGCTGTGGAGAGCTGCCTGGAGGCCGCTCGGCAGGGTACACTGCGGGCACACCGCGTGGGGTGGCGAGCGGGATGCAGGGCTTGCCCTGGCAGGATTCATGAAGGAGAAGGGGGTCTTTCCCATGACCCGTACCTGGGCGCGTGTGGCCAACATGGTTATGGGGTAAGGAGCCTACATGCAGCCAGCCACTACCCTCTGATAGGGAATTATTATTAATTTGCCTTTTTTTATCATCTGCCTTCGCCATAGCTGTGGAGAAGGACGTCTCACAGCAAGTTGGGCTCCTGTGCCTTCCCAACCTTTCCTTCCTTTCTCATCAGAAACGCGTGATTGAACAAAATATTTTGAGTACCCATAATCAAACATAATTTCACCTTCTGAATCAGTCAGCAGTATAAAGGCTTCATAAAAGGTTCCAGGGGCCCAAATAATAGCAAACCCACCCTCTTACGTGACAACACGGGCATCAGCTGTCACCTCCTCACGTCGGTAATGCAGGTTCTTTAATTCACTTGTCATTATTTTAGTGTCTTTCTGCCTAGTGGAACGCTATTGTCCCCATAAATACATGTCTGAATCAGCTAATTATTCATCCAGGATTAGAAAGGAAATCCTTGCTTTAAGGCTAGCTCTACCCCCGAAATCACATTATTTAAGATTCTAATTATTTTAAATCATATATAAGTTGTTTCCTTTAAGTGTGGGAGCCAATTAGTTGTCAAATGTGGTTGGGCAGTGCAGATCTGAATCAAAAAAAATTCTTTTCTTTTTAAAAAAATAGATATTAGGTAATTCCTGAACCTGTAACCAGCTTGGTAGTCCAGAGGGAGGGTCACAAAGCAACTACTAATGGGGAAGTAAGATGGTATAGAAAGTTAACTAAAAACAAGGTTCACTTATGGAGAATTTCAGGTGGTAAAGAAAGTTTTGTGGCGTAGAGGTTTCCTCTACCCCTACAACAGTGACAGCCAAACCTAAAGGCCCAATACAAAGCCTTTAGAAATCAACAGATAACTTTTAGTTAGTGGACAATTCTGAAGTTTTATTTCTATTTAATATGTGTTAGAAGGAAAGAAACAGAAAAGCAAAGAAAATAAAATGGGAGATGTTTGCATCAGCTTTTTTAGCAGTAGCCCATGCTGGGGGCCAGGACGGAGAGGGTCATTGGAAATGTTTCAGTGAAAGAATTGTGAAGGAATTGTTGAGCCTGAACAGTCTGAAAACTTTCTGATGAGGAAATCATGGCAGATAGTTGTGATTTTGTTGTTGCATGTTGATACTGTACAGTATTTTCATGTTGCTGTTTTATTCAGATGTATTTTAATGCTTCAGATCATACTTAAACACTAACCCTCATTATATGCATTCATCACACATGCATACGTGCTCTTGTGTTATGATCCAAAATTATCTTTCATTGTCTCAAGCTGAAGCGGTTTAACATTATTACAGCAAATCTTTTGCTGGTTGAGGGGAAATTATTTCTCCCTTTTTATTTTACCAGAAAGGTTGAAATAGAAGAAAGGTTTGCTGTTCAGCATAGCAGCATCTCCTGCGAGCAGTTCTGACGTTTTGTGAAAACAGCAAAGCAGCAGTAGAAGACATTTCACAAATGTGTTTTAAAGTAGCTTTTGCTGGCCAACCCTTCTTTCCTTGCAATCAGTGATGGGACCCCCTGTGACTAGAGGGAGACCAGCACCAAACAAAAACCCTATTTGAAAACCCCATTTTAAAACCAAAAATGTTTATTAGAAGGGACTAGGTGTTTTTCAGAGCCAGTATAACTCATAATCATCATCTAAATGCACAATTTCTTTCTTTCTGCCCCTCAAAGGGAGCTTCATTAACACTTGTATGTCGTTTAAGAGAGATTAATATTCACCTTCCATTCTCCTGACACAGTGTCTGGCTATGCTGTGAAGGACCACATGCCATTAATGTAAACCCGTGCACAATGCAGATTGCCTCTTGTATACACTGTTCTTTTGATAACTGGAAAATTGGGCCAGAAGGGGAAGAAAATATAACCAGTGAGACTAGAGCAAAAGCAAGCTTGTGTGTGCAACTGCGAGAAGTGCACGAGGCACTGGTGGCTTGGGTGGAATTTGGTGACCTTGCTGTAACTGTTCAAGGATTTTAAAGATTTCCTCTGAGTTTTGTGGGGTTTTTTGTAGTTAGAAGAGCTGGTAATGAGAGGCAAAGAAGATGGTGAGTCTTAAGCTGCTCTCTGTGCTCGTGGAGTTTTATCAGTCTTAGCTTCTTTCCTTTATATGTATGTTTCTATCTTATCTCTATACAATAATAGTATCTAGCAGGCTAGATAAATATTTGGTGCCTATAAGTGCGTTATCTGTAAGCTCAGAAGTTTTCTATCAGGTAAGTGAATGCAAACTGCAGAAGCTTTGCAAAATTGATACATGCAATAGGGCAACGAGGAACCTGGCTGCATTTCTACTGCCTGTGCTGTTACCACATACTGACTCTGTCTTTGAGGAGTTCTTGTCTGTTGACTCTGGCTTCTACTGTTCTAATTGATACGCCATAGGGTTCAAAAGCATTAAGGCTATATGACAGCACCCATGACTGGTCAAAATCCCCCAGAGCCAGCATAGTAGCAGTGAACCCCAATTTGCAGAGTGGGCAATCTACAAAGCATGCAGCGTTACATTGATACCTTCTGCCATCAATTCAAAATGCTTCTATTTACCAGCTCCTGACAGTATGAAGCACAGGAGTGTTTCAGAGTTAAAAATGGGAAATAAAAGCGAAAAATCAGAAATCTGGTTTCGTGAGTGCCAGGAGAAGTGCTGACTTGCTTTGCCTTTTTAGGCTGTGGGCTACTGCAGACATGACATATCTTTGAATGTATGCAGCAAACACTGCCACAAAAAATACTGTCGTGGCACCACTTTTTCTTTTTCCTTTTCCTTTTTCTCCCTGCTTCCTTTTCCCCTCTTCTCAAAGCCATGTGCATCAGAAAGCATCTGCTAAAAGCAGCAACAGCTGCTCTTTGGGCTTGGAGAGAACCAGCTGCCCACAGAAAAAGGTGTGCTGTGGAGGGGACTGGGTGGCACTGAGGGCTCCGCTCTCCCTCTTCCAAATGAATTTTGGCATCCAAGGAGGAGGGGAAGGCCATCTGCATAAGGCTTAATCATACTGGTGTATGCTCAGCCGTGTCGGCTGCTTTATCTTGCCATTGCACTCTGTGTTTGCTTCTTCCCAGTGCGTCATCCAGTCCTTCAGAAACTGCTGAAATCATTCATTTGGTCCTCATCTTTGGGCTTTGTCCTGACTTTGTTGACACTGCTGCAAAGCCTGGACCTGCATCTGCATACATTGAGCATACTAGGTACCTGGTCCCTGCTAATATTCGGTATTTGTTAGAAAGTGCATCTGAACCCCCGCCGCAGCCATTCATCCTGCTGTTGTTCCTTACTGATCATCATCAACAGCACTTCTCTCTTCTTCTGGGATCCAGCCTGGTTTGCTTTTTAACTTGCCACAAAATGAAACAAAAAAACCCAAACCAAATGAAACCAAAACACCACCCCCACCCCCACCCCACCCCCCCCAAATAAAACACCAAAAAAGAAAAGCAGAGCAAAATAAACACAAACCCGATGGTTTTGCTCTTGTGCTATTGACAAATGTGCTCTCTACTTACACCTAAAAGGCTGTTGTACATACTTATGCTGTTGGTGCCATGCCATAACAAAACCCAAATCATTCCTCCCCACTTCTCCATATCTTATCTGTTTGGGCATCTCAAATGTTATCGTAATGGAATTTTGCCTTACAATCCAGAAATGGTAGCAGGGGGCTCTTGCCTATCCCGGGCAATGCTTTAGTATGCATATTATAGCACTGCATTGTCATATGTTACTATAAATAGCTCTCACAAAGAGTCCATATTTCTGCAGAGATTTGCCTGTCAGCTCTTAACAATGGTAGTCGTTCACAATGGGAAAATAGAATACCAGCTCCATCAACCTTTGACAGACTAATAGGGGTTATTTGACTTTCAATTTTTCATTATCGGGTTTGGCAGCCACAATGGTCATGTTGAAAAATACAAACTGATCCGCACTCCAACAGGAGAAAATGCTCCTGGTCCTCCTTCAGCGCGCACGCAATGCTGTGGTATGTGGCTACTGATAGTACAGGACACAAAAAGAGCTTGTAACGTAACAGAAGTTCAGAGATCCCAGTACTGGCCTTTTCCACCCCCCTTTTGATAGATTGAGTATAGTGGAATGATCTGTGGCTGCAAAAACCCCGCACCTGAGTCTGGCAAAGGGTGCTACTTCTGTCAGGAGGGCTACAAACCACTTGTTCGGGACCACAGCACCGAGCTGAGGCTCATCACTGTCCTTTTGGCCGTTGCAGCTCCTCGGTATGGCCCCTGGACTCACATTGTGCTGCGTGCTTTTGTAGAAATTGCTTTTTTGGGAAGTGACATTGTCACGAGGCAGCCGTTCTGGGCTGCGCAAAAGGTGAATCACTTGATAAACATTTCAAATTTAGCTCGGATTTGCCACTGGCAAAAAATCCCACATGAGAGTTGGAAATGCAAAGGCTTTTACTTTGTGATGTGAAAAGGCACCTTTTTACACCAGGATAACTGTCTTAGTATAAAATCTGGCAGCAATAAAAGACAATGATCTACTTGAGGTCACTGCTTTTACCACAGAGTAATTAGTGAAGACCAGCTTTATAGGCCCTTTAAAGGACCCAAACTGGCTATTTAGAAGGAGAAATAAACCATTAACCTTTTTCCTGGAGAAGATGTAGGCTGCATGTCACACATTTCAGTGAGGTCCCCTGTGTGCACAGGTCAGCACCGTAGGTGCCCAGGCCCTGTCAGGCAGTTGATTGTCAAAGCTGACTTGGAGTTTGGACAAGGAAATATATCATAAAGAAGAGGTATCTTGCAGGTTTGAATCATGCAGATGAAAGGGGTTAAATGGGAATCAAACAGTGTACATTGTTGTCCCTGCAGAAGACATAAAGTCTGATGTGCTTTAGCGATACCCAGAGCACAGGTGCTCAGCAGCTTTCGAATATTGGACTTTCCCCTGGAATGTTGCCTGCAAGGGCTCTCCAGCCTCCTGCTGAGCATCCACTGTCAGAAAAGACAGCACCTTAGGAAAAAACATCTGAAAATGGATTATCAAGTAGCCAATGTTCCTCTAATTACTTAAGAATAAGTACCAGTAGCAGGTAAGTCTTCTAGCCTGAACCTCCGTGTAACTCAGCAAGGCTAAGAGGGGGCTGCCCTGAGGGCCTTGATCCATTATCCAAGCCTAAATCCTAGTGACTTTATATTTAAGGGCCATCCAACACATCGAAATATAAATGACTGCATGACTCTTGTTAGTTCAGAACATAGTCTAGCACTGGCTCACTGTTATAAATTACAAGGGCTTACCCTTAAAAATCACAAATTTCAGGAAGACTTGCTTTAATGGGAACCACAGTCTAAGGTACTCGAGGGCCACCATCCTCTGGAGATGACCGTGAGGGAGCTTATTCCCAAAGCTTAGAAATAGGAAATTTCTTTGTTTCCTTCTGATGCTGGCAGAGCAGCTGCGGGAATTAATTGAACTCATGAAATCTATTGATTTTCTGTAGATGTTATTAAAAAAAAAAAAAAAAAAGGCACTTTTGCACCCCCTGAAAGGTATGACTATCACTGAATTGTGTGCAATAAACCAACAAGGCTCCGATCTGTTAGGAAACCTGGAGTCACATTAGTCTCCTAATTTTATTTCAGAGCACAGAGACTTTTATTATGTTACTGAAACTTCTGAGGTAGTCCTGCTGTGCTATCAGCATCATCACAAGGAAGAAACCTTTATGGTACCCACATCTCCTTTGCGAATCAGCAAGAGAGATGCTCTCTTGCTGGAGAAGCCACCCAGCCTTACCGAAAGGAGGTTCTCATTTCTGCGACTAAAACCCGTTCAGCGTAAAGGCTTATGCATTCTGCGTGATCAGGCATTTGAGGAATAAATGTGACACTCATGTTCTTTATCTCCATGTAAACTCCCACGAGTATAGCAGGAAAATGAATTTCATTTTAGAAGATTTGAAGTATTCCACTTGAGTTAAGACATTAAGTTTTTTATTGCTGACCTCCATGCTGATGGTTCAGTAAAAGGAAAGCTGCCTTCACCAAAGCAACTCAGCAAAGTCCTCTCCACTGAGGCCTCAGGTAGTTTCCAAGAGCTGTGTGTGTTTACAGCATTGAATAAATTACCTCTAGTAATAACAGGAATGAAACCAAATCGCATGGTGTGTTTGGGGCTCATTCCTCCTTATCACTTCAGCTGGTAGATCTATAGCACTGCAAATAGATTGGTACACAAACATTAGTTTTTATTTTTAAACACAGTTGCATTTATATAAAAAACAAGTTGTATTTTAAGACCAGACCAGAATCCAAAGACAGCAATGTAATGTTTTTCATCTGAGGTTATCTATCTTAAAATATTTTGCTTATGTATATTGTCATCTTAAGTGGTGCGTGGTGGTGGTGGCAGCAATCTATGTCTTGCTTTAAGGCTCTCTTACTTATTTCAGTGATGAGGTTATGGGTTGTGTCATCTCTGCTAAACAATGTAGTTAAATAAATCCCATACCCCATTCTCTATAAACTAACAATTTATTGAGTCCTTTATTAGTCATGTGCATGACGATATATTATAAGCAAATTCGTTTCTGCCTTCTGCATTAACTAGAAGGGATTTTAGAGCATACCTGTTAGATTTGATTTCCCAGATCACCATACGCGTACCGGTTCCTGTTTTGTATGTCTTGGGAGAGTTTTTCGCTAAGTAGTTGTTAGATAACTTAGCTAATGATTGGAAAGCGCTTTGCAGATGAAAAAGTACAAAATACCTGGTTGGTGGTCACAACATGATTAACACTTTAAAAGCTAATTCTCTGCCGCCTGTCCTGGGCAGCAGGAAGAAAGGGAACCACAGCCCATCTGCATGTTGCATGAAAAAACGGTTCAACCTTTGGTTTAAAGTTTTCCAGTTTGTATCTCCACTAGCCTAGGCCAAAGAGTGCTATTTTATTTCATTTAATTTAATGTAAAGCTTAGGAAAGGCATATATATTTATTAAGATTAAAGGCATTTCTCTTTGTAGTTCTGCAAAGACCCAAGTAGGGACATGTAACTCCCATTATACACAGTGAGAAGTGTGTGAGTATGCAAAGAGGAGCAGATAGACTTTGCTTACATTTTAGCATTCATGATGTAGGGGGGTGTGTGTGTGTGTGCATCTCCTTCAGAGGAAACATCAGCCTTTCGGGACCGGAGTAATTGCAGCCTGTTTTTAAACATTCCCTCTTCGAGCCATTTGAGCATATGGCACCTTTCCCATTTGTCACTCTGCTGTTGGCAGCAGTGACTTTGCAGTTTCCGAAGTTGCCCCTTTTCAAGCACGGCAGGTCGTGTCATAGTTGAGAAACATGACAATGATGCGCCGTTGTCTTGATTAGATGGATACCAGGGAGTCAAAGGCTTAATGAGGTGCTCTGGTGCGTAATCATCATCACTAATGGGTACTGGCTTAGAGTGAATTATTCAGCTAGGATATATTGCGTCCTGCACTCTCTGGCCGTAAATAGTATTTGCAACATGGCACATTTTGTTGACCAGCTGAACGAGCTTTCAGTGTAAACCTTTAAAAATCATCTTTATTTTAAATAAGAGTCTGTGTCTCTCCATACAGTACCAGTAAGAGCCACTTTGGGAAACTGCGTGGGCTGAGTGTTGGAACTGGTTTATTTTGCTGCAACAAAATGACTGTGTGGTGCGTAACTGACCCTGCACGAGGCTTCACTGGGCTCAGACCTGGGGCCAAGGGACAGGAGGAGGTGGAGGACTGGGAAAAACTTTCTCAGGAAGGAGAGTGTTGGCCATATCATGTCACTGATGAGGAAAAATGGACAAGGGCAAGACCTGCATTACCACAGGACGGGTACTGAGGGAAGTTTATTTCAGTGACAGAATTGTCTTTTGATGTCAGGACTCAGTGAACTCTGCGCTGGCTCCCTGTATCTTTGCTCCGTAGCTGATACCTTGTGGTCCTGCATGCCAAAAATGGTTTCTAATGACACGGCCCTTTAACTGAACTTCAGGCTGTGACTGTCCTTTGAGGGAGAGTCGGCTGTGCTGCTGTCCCTGTCCCCTTCTGGTAGCCTGGTCAGATCGTGGCTCCAAAAGACTGTCCCCAACTCTTCCCTTGCAGTAGTGAGTTGGGTACAGAAAACACTGAGGCTGGCTCAGGTTTAATTACCATTAAATGAAGGCAGTAGTTATAGCTTTAAATTGCATATTCTAAATGGAAGGAGAGTGGATGTTAAACTCAATGACCTGAAGGAAACACTCAAGGCCAGAGGTGCAGGAACGAGGACTGATCTAGAGACTCGTGGTTTGTAAAGCCAGAAGGGACCAGTGTAATAATTTCTTCTGCCCTCCTGAAGGCTACCCTGAATTAATCCAGCTGAGCTGGGGTGTATCTGTCAGAAAAGATCCACTTGTGAAATACGAGTTTATAATGTTGAAGAATAGGGCTTAACTCTCAATAAATAATTTCTGGTTGTTGCTCACTTCTGCTATCAAAAGCTAGCATCTCATTTCAAGCCAGAACTTGCCTAGCTTAATTCCCAGCTACTAGATCATATTATAGCTCTGTTTATTTCACAAAGAGGCTTCAATTACTGAACTTCAGGTATTGATAAGCTGTGATCAACTTGTGCCCTCTCCTTTCTTCTGGTAAACTGAATGGATTGAGTTCCTTACTTTTCGCACTTAACACATACTTATTATTCCTTTAATCATTCTTGTGGCTGTTTCATGCAAGACACATCATGGGGACAGCACTGCTACATCACTGTTGTGGTTGTACCAGTTCACGTTAACAGTGTGATATAATCTTTCTGTTCCTGCGTGGCTTTATTCTGCTAACACGGTGATGGAATGCATTAGCCCCTTGGCTACAATAGCAATGCCTGGTCATGATATCCAAGTTTTTTCTGGTTTTTAGACCCTGGCTTCCTAAAATGGACTTCTCCAACCTGTAAAAGTGCTGTATGTTCTTTGTTCCTAGGATTCAGTTTATCCTGATTCCTAATTAGGATTTAGGACTCATTCAGTGGCTGTACTGAGGAGCATATAATGTTTGCTTGTCTTGATCTTATCAGTTGCTTTGAATCAATATCTTCTCCACTTCATTATTTATCATTCTCCTAATCTTTGCCAGTCATTTGACATTTTTATCAAATAATGTTTTCTTATTTTCTTCTAGCTTGTTGATAAAAATGTTGTATAGTGGAGGGTCAATGACTCAGGGTCCTCACAGGAGCTCATTAGAAACACCCACCATGCCATGATTTCCGTGTGGAGTGATTGAAACGCAGTAAAATCAAATGAATTGATTAGTGAAGTGATACAGGAAACAGTGACAATTAGGAAATGGCCACATTAGGCAGTGCTGTGATGGTAGAATTCAATGGCAAACCATCTGGTGGCATTGTGTTTTAAAAGAATATTGACTGCCTCAATAGAGAAAATAACCTCTTGTTGAAATACAGTTGTTCTGGATGGAGACTTTTTAAGGCAAAATTTTTATATTGCAAGAAGCTTCAGTATTGACGTGGCTGTGATTTTTAAAAGGTTGTGGTTCATTTCAGTTTCTTTGCTTTTGGGGCTTGTTTTTTCCTTGAGGAGCCAATACATGTTCACCTGTACAGGCAGAGCCATGCCGATGGTGGGAGGGTTACAGAAATAGCTGGTGCATTCTGATTTCTGATCCGCCTTCCTTTTCTGTACTAGTCTGCATTGTTATTCAAGTGTAGTGGGTGAGCGTGGTGAGTTATCTTGCTGGAAGCGGAGGTTCCTGAGCATGAAAAAGCAGCAGGACAGGCATTGCAGGGGCAGTTCAGCACATGCTCTTGGATGGTTGTTGAGTTCAGGGTAACATTTAGTACTCTTTCCTCAAGTGTTAATGTGGAAACAAGAGACTTCCCTGTTATCTTTTGAGTAACTGAAGAAACAGATTTAAAGCAGAGAGTCTTCTTTCCTCCATCCTTGCATGGCCAGCCAATGCAACCATATTCCTTCTTCTGAAGCCTGTCTGTGGTCCCGGGCCCACCCCTGCTCAGGTCCTTTTTGCATCTGGGCTCAGAGCCCCCTGTTCAGCCACTCTCATCTGCTGTGCCTGCTCCTCTCCTGCCCGCCAGGATGGGCTGTTCTCATGCAAGCCGGTTCCCTGCTGTAGCATGGGCATCCACGCCCCTTGGCAAGTCCCTTCATTGCTCTGTGGATCGAGGCTTCGCTCCGTTACAAAATTCCCCTTCCCCCCCCCCGCCCCCAATCAGCCTGGTGGGCTGACTCTTCAGTGGAGAAACAGCGAAAGAAGTATTCTGCCGGTGTAGCTACACAAATAAATACAAGCACAGATGATGGGCAGGGTCTTGTCAACCTCACTGCATTTACATCAGAAACTTTGCCTATTTTAGTCATGTAGATTATGGGATGTGATTTTTCACGCTCTGTAATATCAAGCCAAACCCTACCGACAAAGCTTTGTTGCCTCAAGACTAATGAGGTTGTAAAACTCTATCCATAAAATCAGAATAATAGTATTCCCTTGCATCACAAGCTTGCTGTGAGTACATATGTATGTTCTGCACTCACATGGCCTAATGTTATGTGCTGCACAGAGAATAAAACCACATTTATTAATGCGAAGGACAAGTATCTGTAGTGTACAAGGTTACAGTTAAAAACCCAAGGTTTTCCACCTACATCTTGCTATGTAAATAGAGAGGAACACCGATACGGTTCATTTTATACAGTGAATAATATAACATCAATTATTGCTGAAATCTTTATTTGTCTTTTCATGTAGTTATCTGCTATGGTTTCTTCCGTATGTTCTCATTTGTTTAATTAAATTACATTTGGTCTTTTCGGAGTCCTTTCTGTCCCTACTTGTTGTGGACATTTATTAATAGTGTCACTTGGTTGACAGTCTGTTAATTTTAATCTCGCCTGAATTTGATTATCTTTATCTATTTACACTTCAGAGACTTTTCCCTGAATTCAGAAGGACCTACTCTTTCTTCCCACTGTTACGCAAGGCAAGTTGTCATGTGTACTCTGCGTAGGTGTTTTAATGGCGCTAATTAATCAAGAAGCAGTGCAACAGAGGAAGGAAAACATTACAAATGAGTGCAGCCAATTTATATGCAGAGTACCATGACTGACCCGTACTGTTAGTCTGCAGGGACCGTCCTTACGCTGGCATTACCCACCAAGCAAAATCAGAGTACCACCGGAGTAAGGCAAATAAGATCACTGACAAACGATTAGCGGCTGTTCCTTGGCACCCATCCCTTTTGCTTTAGGTCAGGTTAGGTTTTAAAGCACTAATCTCTAGTGCTTTAGGTTTCTGAAATCCTGTGATAGCACAGTGTAAGTACTTAAAGAAACCCAGTCACTTCTGGACATGTTCAGTGCACTTCAGTGTAACAGCATCATGTCAGTGTTTAAATGAGTTTTGTCAGCTCTCGGGTGTCTTGTCTTTTTCTCAGGGCCTCAGGTCTTGCTCTCTCACCCTGCTCTGCTTTTAAGCTTCTAGTGCTTATAGCTGATGGAGAAAAACTTCAAATATGTGAACCTGAAATACTCAAAAACCTCTCTGCAAAACAGGAGATAAATATAAGCACTCAAATACATTGATTTTTAATTCTGTGGTCTTAGATCATTCTCAGAAGGGCTGAGAAAAGGCTGAAGGGAGCCAGGGAGAGCCCTCCCGGGGCAGCCGCGGGTGGGTGAGCGAGCTGCCCGCCTGCGAGCCGGCAGGCTCACTGCAGGGAGGGTTGGCCCCAGCCGGACTGTGAGCAGGAACGGACACCACCCAGGGACATGGCTATTTTGGAAACTGGGAGCGCTTCCAGGAGCAACTAGGAATTTGTGAGGGTGGGGAAACGGAGCAGATGATGGCTGCATTTAGTTTATCTGGAATTTGCTTGAGGGTTGCCTGTGGTAGGCAGGATCTCTCGCACAAGATGGGGAAGATTCTCTAGGTAGAATTTGGGTTTCTGACACACTAAGTGCTTCGGCCACCAAGGAACACAGCGAGGGACACTAGCTGGTTTTGAACAAATGCCTCTTCTTGTTTGTCCATTTTTAATAGAAATGGTGTGGACAGTGGACTCAGGGCAGGGCATGTCGCATGGGGGCAGAGCCTCTTGTGCAGGGGGGGGTTGGACACTACACGTGTCCTTTTGCTGGTTGTGTTGAGGGGCTCTTTGCCCTAGTAATTTCAGTTATGTTAAAGTTCACTGTTGGTTCCCCTTGATCTGTATCGGAAAGTGAAGTGCCTCATCCTTAGCTTCGGGATTCATCTGTAGGGCTTAGGAGTTTAAGTACCTTATAGCCCAAAGTATTGTTGTCCATAATAGAAGTGTTTCTTTACGTTGCACCAGCGAAAAGAGTGAGAAGAAAATGGATCTCTGCACCCCTGTCTATTCAAAGAGATAATGTGTGAATAATAAACGCTGTTGCCAGTTGTCTCCTTTCTCTCTCGCAATGGAAGCATGGGGCAAGGATCACACACAATCACCTTTCCTCATTTTATCTAATGAGGGTGAAATTCTACTGTCAGGCATATTTTCCAGTTTAAGTCGTGATGTACAGCAGATTGTTATGCATGATTATAAAGCCTAATAAATTTCTCACCATCTCATTTTTCCTGGCTGGTAGAAGTCAGGGATTAAATGGAATCCTGATGGGTGGTAGGGTGAGGTGGAAGGCTGCAGTCACAGCTCACAGCACGGGGCTCCATCTCCCCCTCTAACTCTGTGTCAGGGATATGTCACCTGTGTCAGCTATCGTGGTGGAGGGAGTATCTGTTTCATGATTTCCCTACCAGTTTGGGAGCTCAGAAACCAGGGGCGTGTGGGTCGATACACTGAGCCTGGCTTGTGGGCCTGAGCCAGAGAGACTGGGGCTTGCTGGTGCCATGGGAATGGGAAATGAAGAGCTCATGTAACGGTCATTCAAGTGAATTTGGTTTGCTATATGTAAGATGAGGTTATCTGGTCATTTCGTTCCATCGTTAGTTGTGATTTCACATAGGCAGCTGATAGTCTGTTGAACGATGTAATGTCTGTTTGGGTTATCTTGAGTACGTGGTAGTGCCTTAGGCAGGGCTGTGTTACTCTTCTAAAATTAGTATGAAATGAATTCTGATAGCAAAATGGATGAATTAAGATTTGTGAGGGCTCTGTTAGCTGGCTTCTCCTTGAGTGATGTAATCCATACTGATGTTGGCTTTCATCATACGGAACAAAAGCTTTTGTAGTTTTCGTATTCATTTTCTTACATCAACAGTCTGTCTGCACCGAGTGCTCCATACTCCCCGTGACTACTTTCTTGCTCGTGAGAAGGCAGTGCGTGGTAGGAAACGTTTAACACAGTTATGATCAGATGGTGAGCCTGGAAATGTTAGAGAGACTGTTACATGATGAGGTTAGGAAGGGAAAATGCTCAAAAAAAATGCTGTGGTCTTTATATAGTGTTAACTATTTCAAAGGTATTTGAGAGGTTTTGGCTCCTTTTAAGTTCTTGGAGTTGTGAAAATGTTAATTCAGTATCTCAGAGGGTGGCTAATAAGTTTCTGGACTATAACATGTTCTTAAATTGCTTATCTTTGCTAAACATAGAGCTTCATAATGTTAACAAGGGACAGACTACAGCTGATATCTTTTTCTACAAAGTTCTTGCCATGGACAAGTGGCTTTCATGGTACCTATGAGAAGACTGGCTTGGCTCGGCTCAGTGCTGTCAGATTGTTTATATCAAGGGAACTGTCGGTGAGACAGGCATTTTCCATTATTGCTTCCCTAGTGTTAAATTTGATTTGTTCTTTTACCTAGTTCTTGCTACAGAGACTAATCATGCCCTGATTTACTTCCTTTTTTTTTTTTTTTTTTTTTTTTTTTTGGTTTCACAACAATTTGGAAAGAACACTTCGAGTGATCTATTCAGCTTCAGACTGGCACAATTCCACTAAAAGGCTGGAGTAATTTAAACTGCTTTTTTATCTCCTTATCTCTCTCTCTTTTTCTCTTCAGGTTTCTTAAAACACCAGCAAGAAAAACACTGCTGCACCAGTAATTACTGAAAATATAAGTTCTGTTTAAATAAATATATGCATCATACTAAGCATTGATTTTCAAGAGCCGTGTAAAACAAATCCATTGTGGATGGAAAAATGAGGGGGCAAAGTGGGGCAGTGGCAGAACTGGGGAACAGCTGGGTGCAAAGACTGGCTTCTCTGGGTCAACAACTGAACTGGAAATGCAGTTGGAGGGAAAACTGTGGCAATGAAATGGAATCTGTGTTGTGATAAAATGTACTGTTCAGTACATCAGGGAAAAACCATACCACTAACAAGTCAAACCACCCATATTTATGGCTAATACTGACAAGCAGAAAGTTGCTATTAGAATAATTTGAATGACCTCAGTGGAATAAGGTCAGTCTTCCCGTGCCTTCCTTGATTCTTCGTAATTGTATGCTACATGTGATTTTCTGAAATATAATTCTTTATCCCTACATATAAATTTCTTAAAATTATCCTCCCTTATCATTTTATGTCTTTATTAGTTCGAATCGGTTTCTGGTCCCTGTGGTTTTTTTCTGTACCGACATAGTGTTTTCTTGCTGAGACGTGTTTTCACCTGAACCACATATTTTTGAAAGATCCTGCACATCTGAGATTCCACCTAGTTAAAACCGTGAGCGATGCTGAAATTGCCAAAATAGACATTCACAAACATGGATGTCCTAAATGCATTTTGCACAGCCTTTAGCGTGGGTCTGTTTTGTTCTGAAGGGCACAGGACAGAACAGGGTAAGGTTTAAGGCAAATGGTGAAACGGTAACACCATTAACAAAGGAAGCCTGTTAACTGATAGGTTTGAGAGGGAGTAGCTATTTTGGTTCACTGATCCCTGTAGATTTATTGGCAAATGCAATCTAATCATTACTTGCAGTGCAGTTCCAAAAGGAAAAGGGATGGGGGTGGGGGAAGCTTTTCAGATCTCAACTTTCTTTTAATAGGTTAGACTGCTGCAAACCTGTGTGATAGTGTTTCAGATGAAAGGACTTAGATCTAACAAGTCTCCTTTCTGTCAAACCAGAAAGGACATGAACTATTATTTTTGACACAGAGGGGAAGTAATCACATTTTTAGGTCTTTTGTTTTCATTAACAAGAACAGGAGGATAAAAAATAGATACCAGAATATTCCTTTTGATTTGCTTCAAGAGTAAGTGAGGCATAGCTATTCATTCTTCTTCATTTTCTTTAACAGATGAAAATCAAGCGTAGTGCTGTCCTCCCAGAGTGTGCTCCAGTTTGTTGTGGCAGGAGCATTTTCTCTGTCAGCTTAAAGTGTCCATACAGAGCACTTTGTCTCTCTCTGTCTCTCTTTTATTTATATGGATGGTTTTTCAGCAGAAATAAGTGCTTAAGTGCTAACTTTTTTTCCCTTGAAGATAAGATGAACTGCATGTCAGTGTATACAGGCAGTGAATGAAAAAACAAACAGAATTTGTTTCAGAGGTATTTTCATTTACACATTCTCGGAGCTTGATGTGAAAGTGCCTTTAAAAATGCCATAGAAACACTTTAAATGAAGACTGAAACTCTTTGCTTTCCAAGAGAGCCGTTTGAAAGGGTGAAACTTAACAATTATACATTGATCCCTCTACAGGAGAGTGTGTTATAAAGATATCCTGATCCCCATCTACACCTGGAGAAACAGAGAGACAGGCAGAGGTTTTCGCAGGGCAACATACCAGAGGGCAATGGCAAATCCAGGAGCATAACGCAGGCCTCCCGAGTCACAAATGAGAGATGGTTAAATTCCTTATACAGCAGAGTCTGGACTATAATGTAAAAATTTATTCAGGGACTGCTGGGACGCATATTGCAATATGATAATCATTTGAATGGACAATTGTCCCGCAGGCTGTCATTGAATGATCCTGAAGTATGGTTTGTCTGCTCAGCAAAGAAACTGTAAATGAACTCTTTCTTTTTATTTCTTCTGTTTAGAAGACCTTTTTAACTAGAGAAATCATCCTTATGATGTCAGCAGGGAAAGATTAACCCGGTACATTCTTTCTGAAGGTGAAAAAACATTGAAAATTGCCTTAAGAAAATTACATACTATGTCCTGTTAAAAAGCCATTAATGCCTAAGGCGTTGGGGGGAAAAGGCATAGAAATTTCAAATATATTGGACGATTCTTTTCCTGGCATTTAAAGGAATGTGTGTATGCTAATTATTTTCCTACTCAGGTTGGCTTCTTATAGGTTTGGTCCAGTATTTCTTCATTGTGTGAGAATTAAGCACTGCAGAAACATACCACTTTTTTTCTTTCTGCAAGATATCCTGGACAATTTTTCATGAACAGAGAATTCAGTGGCTTATTACAAATCATGTAATTAGAGGATTAAAATCTAAGTGTAAAAGGAATTCTGAGACTCAGGTAACAGCTGGAATGAGCAGGGTTTCTTTGCAATGTCTGTAGGAGGTTGTCAGAATTAGGATCCATCTTACTAAAGAAAGGTGTAAATCCCGGAGCCAAGGATTTTATTTTCTGCATGCTAGTGGAGAGGACCTCTTTGATTTAAATCTTGTTATGTGACTGTTGCAGGGGACAAAAGTTTCTAATAGATCCAAAGTGTATTTCGTATATGGCTTTGTGATTCGTGTCTATGCTCTGACTTGCACTCGGAAGCAAATCGGATTCACTGTAAAAAAAGCCCATTATTATTAATAGCCCATTATTGGTTTGGAAAAACTGGACTATCTAGTAGGAGTTTTAAATCTACTATCTATGGGAAAGGGTGGGAGAAACCTTGGAATAAATGTATTTTAAATGTCTGCCACTGATGTTATTTTCTGATAAGTTGACCTTCATGCTAAGAAATGATGGAAGACTGAAACAAATAGCACCGAGATAGAGGTTGCTGCGTTTGAAATGTGTTTGACGACAAAGTTGATTTCTTTTCCCTTTGTTCTGTACCCTGGCACCATGAAAAACATACTTCTCTGTGTGAAGAGAAACAGCCTTTGGATAACTTGTAGCATGTGAGAATGAAGGTTCAGATCTACTGTTCCTTGGACTGGATTTACCAAGTTGCATCTTCACTGACCCTGTTGACTCTGGAGCAAGAAAACGTAACCAGCCAGCAGTTCACTTCCATTGCTTTAAAAGCTACTGCCCCCAGCTGAGATGCATTGCCTGATGATGTGTGTCCTTCTAGTCCTCTGCAAAGCCAAGTGAAATGGCTCAGCTTAACCTGCCACGGGGCTGCAGTCTGTTTTACTGCACGCTGTGGTAGATGGGAGGCATGAGTACCACTGCCTCTTTGATTGCTTCCTCTGGAGGGGGCAGTAACTTAAACTGCTCTAACCGTAGCTCATGCCTTTAGGCTGGTCTCTGTCTAGACCCATAACTGTTATGGACGTGATTCTAGTCTTCCACCCCTTCTCTGCATCATCTGCAGTAAAGGAAGACGTGCGAATATAATGATTTACATGTGTACATAGCCAAATTCTTCCTTTAATTGTGTTAGTACAACCCATCTATTGAGTTCAGTAAATGCTGGGTGAGCTTTGCCCCAGCACTTTTTGATATGGACTGCTGATTAGCCCGCAATACATATTTCACTTTACCACCAATAGGACCTTAACCTCACATAAAAAAAATAATGACAAAACAGCCCAATTATCTGTTCCCAGAGAAAAAGTCCATTACCGAGGGGGAACCAAAATTACCCTTTCTGTTCAAACAACCCAGTCCTCTATTACATTTGCATTAAAAAAGGGTCTGAGATGAGGTTGCCTTTGTGTTAGGCACTGTACGAACACCTAACAAGAAACAGGTCCTGGACCAAAGAGGTTAGTTACAGTGTAAATTAGAAGTGGAAAGAAAGGTGGTGGCTTTTTTTCTTTTCCTGAGGGGAAATGAGGCACAGAATGTGTTATGTAGCAGAAGTGCACGGTTAACTGTGAATGAGCTAGAAAAGTCCAGATACATGTACTATACTGCCAAAAGGTGAGGCACATAGTGATCTGGTTATTTGACTTTTGGAATTGGGACTCTGGGACACTCAAGGGATGTGCAGACATAAGCACTCATTCGAAGCTTGCTTGGGTTTCTACATGGAGGTAGCATTTTAAAAAACATTAAAACAGATCGTGGTACCTGCAGTGTTTTTTCTCCCTCACTGGGAAGCACAGAGCCCCAAAACCTCAGGTCCCCTGGTTGTGAGTTAGGTACCCCTGCATCGCTGGCGCAGGGAGAAGTGTGTGCCAGGTAGGAGTGCCCAAGGCAGTGGGCAGTGGGAGTCCTGATTCCTAAGCAAAGCAGCAAATGAGCTATTGGGAAACAAGAGTATTGAAGGTTAAAACATCTTAGTGTCAATAAATCAATATTTTCCCCTGAAAATCTGTTTTGTCAGAAATTTGCTGATGAACACTGCTAAAAGCCAAGCTCTGTCTGCGTTCATCGAGGGAGGTTCCTAAGGGGTAGGCAGTCAAGTGAAGGTAGGAAGAAGCCAAGGATGGCTTTGGCTTCCCAGCTGTGTCCTGCCCCCCCGGACAGGGCGCTCTCGGGGTCCCCCGTGTCAGGCAGTGAGCCCCAACACAAAGCACAGCTGCCTTCAGCTCCTGGTCCTGCCCTCCGCACCCCTTGTTTGCCTTCCATGCACGGGGGGAAGCTGAGAAACAGCACTTTGTGCTAATAGGACAGCACTGATTCTTTCTTTTTTCTTTCCCCTCCCCACCCCCACCCCTTTTCTCTCCCCTTTTCTCCCCTGTCTGTGTTCCGGCTGAATTTCCATGCCTTACATCGGCTTTGTATTGCTGGGAGGATAATACAGCCCTGAAGTAATCATTCATTTCAACACCTCCATATCTTTGTCTATAGTTCGAGGTCATTTTTCTGACCTGCAAGAATGAATTCTGAATCTTCAGTGAATCTCACTTCTTACTTAAAATACAGTTGTTGGTCACATCTTTTCTTTTTGACTGTTGTCTTTCCCTCGGAAAATCCACGGGTAGAATCCCGACTTCTGTGAATTTATTGGCAAACAGGCCAACAGCTCACCTCGCGTGTTTGGTAAAAGACCTTTTACAACTGCTACAGGAAGAACTGCCCTTAAACAAGAGCTCTGAAGAGTCTGGAGCACAGCCAAATGGGGGAACAAGGTTGTTATTGGCATGATTTTAATCATGATAGACAATTAGCAAAGCTTAATTATATTGAGAAAGAAAATCAGAGCAAGTGGCAGTAATGAATTTTCCTAGTAAATCTCTTGTGCTTCAAAATAAAACTAGCTGACCTATAAATACAATGAAATTAGAAGAGGTGTTTGCCCATACAGCTTAACTCTGTGCTGCTTGGGCTGTGAGTGCAGCTTCTCCGAGTCCCTTCTTAAATGTCTTTCTCTCATGCAGTAATAATCCTAGGAACAGTATTGCGTTTTAGCCATTTAGGTGACATCCAGTGTCAATAAGCGGCAAGAGGAGGCTTTTTTTTTTTTTCTGTAGCTGAACTTGGTAGTATTAGAAGTTAATAGGCTTATAGAACCAAGGATTTTTAAAATACTGCCGTTAGCTAAAATAAATATCATTTAGAACGTAGTAAGTAAGTGGGTTATTTTTTAATATTGTGAGACTTGAATATTTTCAGGGGAATTTCTGGCTAAAATAAAAATACTAAATTGAGTACTATCAGCCTTAGAAGATTTCAGAGAGGATTTCTCATGGGTTAGTAGCCTGTAGGTCTGGTACTTGGTGGAGAGTGAAAGCATCTGATTTAAATCAAGAGTGCTGTTTAAATCATTAAACCTTTTAATAGCGCCGTAATAATGGAGCTTATAAAACAAAGAACCTTCTGGTGAAAGCAAAGAAGCCCCGGTGAGTAGTTTTATGTTAGATGTCTTTAAATGAAAGCTGTGCTTTATGGAGGTGTGACCGGTTCTCCGGTTCTTTCTCTTACTTGTTTTAAAGCCCAGGAGACCAAAATGCATCTCACTGGCCAAAGACCGGCAGGAAGGTCCCACCTCCCGTGAGTGGTGCTGTGAGCCTGGAGTGACCTTCAGAAAGTCAAACCTGCCTGTCTAGGTTCGCATGGTGGCAGATCATGGAGGACAGAGTTCGTCTCTGCTCCTTGCGCTGCGGTGTGAAAGCTGGAGGCTTCTGGTCCAGCAAGTCATTTGTGCCTGGGTAGCCTGAATGCATCTCATGTAAGGCCCCATCTGTTCCATGGGTGGCAGTGCTGTGTTAAAGTTGTCAGCCATACCAATTTGCTCCACTTGCACAAACCGAGGATTGCTGTTTTGCAAGTATTTACATATGTGCAGGACTGCGATTTCAGTGGGATTAATCGAGAGAGTGAAGTTCAGTGGGGTGCATTCTCAGCATCTACGCCCCAAGCGCTCTCTTCTGCGCTCTCATTTGTGAATCGCACTTCTCCTGACGGAAAGATGAGATGAGATGTCTGTCACTGCCATGCTAATTTGCACTGCTCTGCGGCCTCCTTGGCAGTTTGCAACACAGCTGGATGCATAGAAGAGGGGTGTGCTGGTCCCAACTGGCATCCAGCGTGAACATGCCTGAATCGGGATCACACTTTACTGTGTTTTGGGAATTCTCTCCGTGTTGGTGTCACCAGGGAATGTACCGAGGGCTCAGCTTGGTTGAAACCAGAGAAGAAGTGGGAAAAGTACATTTGTATTTTTCTGGCAGTCATCAGGGTGTACTGGGTTGCTTTACCACTTCAAATTGGCTTTTCTGTTAAACTCAGATACGCGTCTTCATAGCAAGTCACCTGCGATAAGGTCAGCACAAATTTAGATTGAACTCAGATATTCAAATCCGAGAAATTTCACATCTGGGGCTTTACCGTGGAACTCTTCTCAGTCTGGCTTTTGTAGTCTCATCTCCAGACTATCTAAGCAGATGGCAGTGAAGGTCTGCTCATGCTGCCCTTCCTAACAGCTCCTAATTTGGACTGGCAAGTCGTATTTCCCTGAACAGAGGAGAAAACCTGAGAGTGTGTCTCTTTCCAAACCATTTCCGAAACCCAATTAACTCACTGGAATAATCTCGTAACTATTCTTGTTAGACACTCCAGTGCCTAAGCAAGGATACAGAGCAGGATTCTTGTTTTTGTGGAAAGGCTGCCATGTGAGTAGTGACAAACAAGTTCTTGCCTGTGGAAAAATCTTTTACAACTGAAAGAAAAATGTTTTAGCATTTCAAATAGCTAATGCTCTGAGATCAAGTGAAGTTCTTTGCTTTAGGAAGTGAAATGAATCTGTTTGACGGGATATTTTATTAATCGGTTTTAAGTTTTAGCAGTTTAGTTTTACATTTCCATTAATATTGTAGTATCATAGGAATTTGAGATAATATTATTAGGATTATTACATGCAAGTCACTAATAGCAGAGAAGATATAAAAATTCATTACCATCATTGAATTTTAGAGCAAAGTTAAGTCAACCTAGTTATGTGTGATTTGTGCGTAGAACTATCTAAGCTGAAATAGCTCAAAGCCTTTCATCTGCATTTTGTTGTGTTACTGAGCCAGCAGGATTTCAGTTGTGACAGCGTTAGGAATGCTTCTGCGCTGCCTTACACCACGGTAGATCCCGTGCAGCTACTTAAGATCGAAAATGGACTTTAAGTTCATTTGTCATATGCAGTATATTACAGATATTTTCCATCAGTAATTAAGGACACAGAGAAAATGAACAAAGTCCCATTTTTACTGTTTGCTTAAGGCAAAATTGTGCAATTAGTAGAGGGATAGGTTGATATGCAAGATGGGCAACTTGTGTTGCTGTCTTTTTTGCAGTCCCTGTTCAAGAGCTGAAGTTCTGGAACCAGAATTAATGCTGAAATGATGAAAGAAAGAAAAGGGAAAACATCTATATGGCTCTCTACATCATACTTAGCTGGACTCTTACAGCTTCATTGACTTTTGTGATGCTGTGCCACTATTTCACCAGCTGAACAATTACACATCAGAGTGTACTAAAAGCACACAAATATCTGGGATAGCACTTATTAAAGTCATCATTTGCTGTGGTTGCTGAATTTAGTCCCTCTGAATTAAGTTATTGCATGGGCACTTCTCTTTCTGTTAAGTTTCCTTACTGGTATAAAGCTGGATTATATAACTGCAAAGAAAACATTCACTCACTGGGAAGTGTGCGCCCTGGTCCTGCCATTGTGCCATTGGTGAAGTGGATTTTTCCCTGTAGCTCTGATGATACGAGCAATTGAAAGCAACATCTTTATATATCCTCTCTTTTAACTGCTAGACTGATGTATTTGTGGTGAGTGTCTGCCTCCAGCTGACTTTGGGGAGCGGGAAATTTTTCATGCCACACAGTAAGGCTTTGGAAAATGAGGTGAAGGAGCGGGGAAGCTTTTGTTTGTTTTTGTAAAGAGAAGTACCCTAAAATATTTGTGACCTTTTCTTTGTAGATTCTAGCCCTTTGTGCTTTGGACTACAGGCTTAAGAGCTAGTCACTTGATTTTGAATGCCTAAGCCAACCTTTTTATTGGCTTCTTGTCTACAAAATGGGATAACACGTTCTCTTCTATGGAGGTTAATAAACACTTGTGGAAAGCTTGTATTCCATAATGCTGTGGAACAGTCTATAAAGAAATGAGAGCAACCTTTCTCTTCAGAGACAGTCTTGAATGGCGCGCAGCAAATACAGTGTGGGATTACACAGTGGCCCAGCAGATTAAGTAGTCTTGCCTAGCTGCCTGCTGCATGAACAGCCCTCATGGCCTCTCCTTGTATAACCAGCCTGCAACCAAGAAATGAGAAGCTGTATCAAGCGGCAGCATAGAACAGGGCTGAACTGAAACCGTGTGGGAAAGACATTCTCAGTGGTCTCAGTTCTAATGCAGTGTGAGAGCTGCAGCTCGGGGTCTGGCCTGAACCTGTGTTTCCCTTCTTCTGTCTTTTGGCTGCTCTGTGGACAAGAGACTAAGTAGATCAGGTTTTTGCGTGAGGTTTTGTTTCCTTTCCCTAGTTGCCGTGTGGAAGCCCAAAGAGCAGGGGAATGTGTGCAGAGTTGTTTACTAACCCGGATTTGTGGAAGTGCACGTAGGAGGAAAGAAGACTCTTCTACTTACATAGGTTAAAATTAACCCAGGTTCCAGTAGTAGAACCAAATGGAAGAATTGAGAGATCAAATGTGGAGCGGTGGCAGTAGATCAGCATGGATAGCACCTCTGGTGATGGAGAAAGGACAGACATGGGTGCAGCAACGTAACTCAGCTTCCCTCAGAATCGGGTAGTCAAGGCAAAGGTGACAGAAGTGTCTCTACAAGTTTATAATAGTAGATTTTGTACAAAGCATTACTCTGATTGTGTGGAGAGGTCTTGTTTTCACTAAATTTTTCATTTGAGGGCAGAAGGCAGACTTCTGCTTGTATTTGTAGAAGTTAAGGAAATTAATACGAAAGCATCCCTGCATTTAAAGGAAGATCAATGGTGGGCAAAAGCAATGGAACATTTATTTTATTCTGGTTTTGTCAGTGGCTAGTAACTCTAATTCAGACAGAAGAAACTTACTGTGAAATACTATACCTGTAATTGCCAGACTCCTGTCAGCTTATGGTTAGCACCTCAGGTTTTCCATTTTTAGGAAAGAAAAGAACCATTGCAAACCTATGAACAGTAGCAAATCCGTATTATCCTACCGTGCTTTAATGTTTAGCAAGGGCTGGGGAAAAGGAGTCCGTGGGTTAATTATGCATTGCACAAAAAAGGAATTTCCTTTTAACAGTTTTTTTTTTCCTGAATTCCACAGAACTTATTAAATGAATAGTTATATGCCTGCATTGTACCATTCATTTCCTGCTCTCTTGCTTCCTCTCTAAACTAAACAGCCTCAATAATATAAACTCAGCCTTTTGTGTGCGTTCTTTGTGCCAGTAACCACGTAAAACAAGCGTGTGCTGTCCTGGCAGGCACAGGGCAGAGATGCCACTATTGTCCCCTCCTCAGAGTCATTTTGGGTCAGACCGCACCTCTGGATGGCTTGTGCTGACTTGTGTCAGCGCCTGCCCAGGCGTCCAGCCACGGTGCCCCTCTGTGTGCTGTGGACGTGCCCTTCACTCACCCCTCTGGACGCGTTTCCCCATCTGCCAAAACAAACCTGAGTTAACAGAAGCGGTACTGGCGCATGGCGTGGGCGTTCCTCGCGCGGGTCACAGCTCCTGGCACAATGTGCCTGCCACATCGGTCCTGCAAGCTGTAAAACTGGGCAAGTTATTTTTAGCGTATTCCCAGCCTGCCTTATCAGTAAAGCACTTTGAGGTAACGACTTCATCACATTTGATGTTTGTTCATTTTGAAAGATGTCATTTTAAGAATTTCTGGAAGTTTCAAAACTGCCCCATGGGAGATCTGTTCCATGCCAAAATGTCATTTCAGATTCTAAACTACATACTCCCTCATACTTTCACTTTATAAATGTTTCACAGCACCTGCATTTTTTATCATTGCACTTTTATGTGACCTATGAGTTCCTTGTAGCTAACCTACAAGGCCTGTCTGAGGGAAGTAATAGATTTTTTTTAAATAGGCTTTTTCTTCTGTCAGAAGGTAAAGCCACCACCCAATTATTTCTTCCTTGTGCATAGATGGTTGTATTAAGATTTTAACAAATGCAGTGTTTATAGTGTCACTCATCGGTCTGTGTTAAAATTAAAACAAATTTGTCCTGGCAAGGGAATGCTTATTTTCATTTCTAATAGTAGTTAGAATCAGGCCTTATTTCTTCAGTAGTAGATCAATCTCCTGATGTTTTCTGCAAGTCATCAAACTTCATTCTCAGGCTGTAATTACGTGTGAAGTCCTGCCTGATCGCTTTGCTGGCAATAGTGGCAATTGCTGGCACTCAGTGCACAAAGCTAACACAAAAATAACCTGAGATAATATTGCGTTGTTATCCTGCGTACAATGAGCACCACTGAAACATTAATGGTGTTTCTCGTCAACGAGCTGTCATTAAGGGGAAGAACAGTGAATACTTGAAACGTTCCTACAAAGGCTGGTAGGATGGGGAGGGAAGCATCAAGTGCAGACCTGCAGCTCTAAAATGGTAATGTTTATTAATAACAACACAAAAAGCCATTAATCGCATGCGTAATGGCCAAGAATCGGAAGCTTTTTTCTGTTCCCAGCCCTCTGAAGGACTGTGAGGTGGCAGCGTGGATGGGGAGAAGCAGCCCTGGGGAAGCTGGGTGGGCACGTAACTGGGAGCAGGGCTTTTAACTGGTCGTCTTACAGCCCACGTGGAGGGGGAGTCAGCCACAGGGCTGAGGATTTGTTCTGTTGCTTTTGATCTCTTCTGTTTAAAGCCCTTCCACTTTGTAAGAATAAATATTCATTGAGCTAAAGGGGAGGGGAATGAGAGACTGCATACTTGGACTTGAATTAGGGAGGGCATGAACTTAAACCTAGATTTCTCTTATCTCCGTCTCTTTCATGGATTTTGATCAGAAGATTCATCTTGGATCTATGAAATCTTTGCAAAAAATGTTTTAGGCAAACTGATTGCTACACAGCCTCCCACAAATGCAATGTTACTAATGAACCAGGTTGTGCTGGTTAGCGTGCACAGCTAAAAACTAGTAGGGAGGGCAAGCCTGCAGGAAATTTTCTCATTAGTGTGTCAGTCACACGAAGATCGTAAGGATGTGAACTCTTAGTGGCGGTGTCTGTACTGTGCAGCTGGAAAGTTAAATGTGCTCCTTCCACCTGTTTGGGTTTTGCGTTTTGGCTTTTTTTTTTCCCTGTCAATGAATAACTTTTCTAGGATTTCTTGGTCCCCAGACTCCTGTATTGTATTTTCCCTTTCCACTGGGTTGTGCATAAGATGGTATAATAAGATCTGATGGTTATATCTTTTTTTACAGCTACAAAGTCACGAACTCCCGGGTAGTACTTCCACCTCACAGCAAGCTTCAATAGAGCAACGGTAATGCCTCTGGCAGCCTTGGGCTGCTGTCTTAAGAGGAACACTGGGTGCCCCCGACAGTGCTGATTTAAGCTCTACAGTTAACATTATTTTTAAGGACTCAAGACACAGAAAACCTCTGAGAATAACTGGTCGCTTCTGTGTTCTGCCCACAGAGCTGATACCGAGTATCAGAACTCACCGCAAACCTTTTCAGGCAGTATTGGCTAAAATTGTTCAGAGGTGTCCTAAACAGCAAACAACTGATCGCCTACAATCAAAGATAAATCCTGGGAGATACTTCTCTGTAATTTAACTGTCAGGAGGAAGAGACTCTGGTCTCAGAGGTAAATAGGTCCTGTGGAAAATAAGTTATTATTTTGATAAGTATGTTATTCTTGTGATGCTAACGGAAACTAAAATCCTGTAATGTCACCACTCCTTCCACTTCCTGTAGTTGCTTGCTGATGAAGATGTTTGACCCTTCCCACCACACCCTGCACCTCCATTTCCCTGGCTCTGCTCTCATAAAGATGTTTTCATAACCGGGCATGCTAATAGATTTCCAGCAGAGGAGAAGGTTAATGAGCAATTGGCACTGATTGCCCTTTTCCATGCCTGTGAAGTAGAGAGTCCCATGGGGATCAGGGACGCCTCCCCAGCTGTCCTCCCCGGGGACATGAGGGGTCACTGGCCAAACGGCAAGAGGTTGGTATCGCTTTATTTACAAGTAGCGGTCCCTCCCTACTCCGCTGCTTTCTGGACCAAGCTGGCAAGTGTTGTAGCATGAGAAGGAATTAATTGCAAAAACTAGTCACCCTATAGCTCTTTATTAGGAAAACAGATTTTGTGGTTAAAACAAGCTCTTTAACTGAGTCAAGGAAATGAAGAAATATATATGTCAATACCTCGAAGTAGGCTCCCAGACAGTGGTGAAGCAGACAGTGGTACACCAGAAAAGTATAATATGATTTCCAACAGCTTGCAAGACTGTATGTAAGCTTGTAGCAAGAGCACTGACTGGAAAATGATAAAGCTGTCTTGATGACGTCCCTCCACCAAGTACACATCTGGTGTAACACAAGACAACACAGGGCTTGTTCTGAAGTCAATTACCTTTTTTTTTTTACTTTAAAAAATGGCTTTTTAAATGGTGAACAAATTTTGTGTGAGACAAGCACTGAGGAAAATGACAAGTTACTGTTTCTGTTGAAAGATTAATTTAATTTGCATTCAGTTTGAAATTAAAACATTGGGTTAATATACATTTAAAATGCACTATTATCAGGAACCAGCTCAGAGGCAGTGCTTTGCTGTTTTTCTAGAAAGTGTTTGTAATCTAATTAAGAAATAATTAAAAAAACACAACAGAAGAAAGCTAGAGTGAAATGGTCAATGAGAACAGACAAAATTTCAGACTGTTTGCAGTGAACCTATGACAATAAGGGGAAGTTTGTGGAACCATAAGGGGAATTACTCTTTCCTACAAACCTGTTTATGGCCAAATTTGTTCCAACCTGCTATGGTGATTTCCACCCGCACCCCCCCCAACTCTTCAAAATAAAGTCTGCGTGATGCTGTCAAACCATAGAACTTAGAAGCCCATTAACGGTGTAAATCAGGAATGTGGCCATAATGAATCAAAAGCTGGTTTTGACATGCTTGTTTTTAAAAACAACAATGAATTTGTTGTGCATAGACCTGCCTGTGCAAAAGCTGCCATTAGAACCGAGTCTGTGTTGTCTGCCCACCCACAAGCTGTGGAGGGACCTGTGTCACAGCCTTGCACTGACTCCATCTGTCCCTTCGGCACAGTATCCCGTTTCAGCTTTCCTGCACGTGTGCCTCCCTCACCATGCTTTCTGTGCCAGGCTCCCCTACTCCATCTCCTTTTGTTCTCATCTCATTAGGTTACCTAACAATGCTCTTTTTCTTCATTCAGAAATCACGAATTAGAATAATAAACTTGTTGCTGTCAAAATATGCATTCTAGGTTCCCTTCTCCAAAGACTGTATCAACTGTGTAGATGATAGGTTCCTCAGGGCACAGGTCCTCCTGACCTATTTTTATTCAGTATCTAATAGGACAAACTCATAGCGGGCCCCTGGGCCTTGAAGCCACAATTTCTGTGCTTTTTTGTGGTGTGTGGGTTACATGTTCAAAATTCCTTAATGCAAACATTTATAAAATGCATGTTTAGGTGAAGAAAGTTACCCCAGAACCCCTGCCTTTGATTCTCTAGATATTTTTTTTTCTGAGAATGCAAGCTCTGTGAAGACTTTCTTTCCGAACGCTTACACCTTTAAAGGGATGCAGAGCATCTAAAGTGATGATTAAGGTGTACAGAATTACAGAACTGCAGCACTATGGATAAGAGTTGACACAGAGTCTGCATTCATTAAGAGAAAAATAACTACTGTAAAAAGTCCTATAAAGAAATCCTTTTTCCCTTGGTCTTTTGATGGAGACATAGGTTCATAATCCTTGTTAAAATGTAAACTTACTTAGTGAGCTGTTATTCAGAAGACTTGATAGCTTTTAACTTCATGATTTTTGAAAGTCTTTTAAATACATTCCATTCATTACGAACCATGGCTTCTCTTGTCCTGAGAAGAGACCTAAAAAGACAACGCTGATTGCATGCTCTGTAACGATGCAGAGGCAAAAGGCTGAGAAAAGAATAGTATGATTATATTTCCTTGCCACTGCAGCAAGTAATGCACATTGTATTTTCAAAAGGGGGAAAAAAGTTGTTTTGACAGGCTTCGTTTAATTTAAAAGCTATCAAAGAACTATCTTACCAAAAAGACTGGTTTTAATTATGCTTATGGGATACAGGAATATAAACAAGGAAACAGTTTGATCAGATTGGGCAGATTCTTACACAGTTGATTCTGTTGTGAGATGATCCAATGGGAACTCATTTTCCTGCAGTGTAAGTTATGTTTATTGTACATTATCCCCATGCTGTATCGTGTACCTCATATATTTTGCTTTATGGGACAAATCAGATAACAGTTTAAGGCTGAGTGGTAGCTGACTATATATATCCCTAGCTAGTTAAACTGCTGGTTGTCATTGGGCATCTTTCATGTGAAAGGCAATTTCAGGGGGATGAGATTCTATCTAACAGAAGTACCTCAAGTACATTTTTATACTTGCTCACACACAGTATTTATTTCATAGCTATCTATGCAGAAGATAGATGTGAAAGATACAATTACTGAAAATCCGTCAACCTGCTTGTGTCATGTGATTCTTTTTGGCTCAAAGGAAGGTTTCAAATGATCATCCCTTACACGAAAATGATAAAAATTACCTTTTTTTTTTTTAATAAAAGCAGTTTCATCTATTCTTCAATTTCATGTTGCTGGAGAGGATTTCATAGTATGTGTGCAGATGTTTGTTTACATTTGATACCGCACAAGCAGTGTGACAATTACCAATTTTTGCTAGATAGATAGATAGCAAATAGATAACTAGATTTCTGTTACTTTACGGCTTCTAAGCTTAAAATAATTAATTGAAAGTTAAAAATATTAATTGGATATCTTTGTGGCTTTTCTTACATGTTTGATTGGATGTTGAGAAACCAACAAATGTATTTACAGAATAAAAAGGTTGTCTTGTGAAGAGAAGATTGGCTGAAAGAAATAATCCTTAATCCATGTCTTCGGTGACGTAGAAAATGTGAGGTTGTGATGTTGTGAGAGTTATGTTTTTTACTCTGTCATATTGATATAAAATTATATTGATTGTATTAACTTCTGTGTTTAAAATGTTCTCCCTCCTGGCTGTTGATATATGTAATATCCTTCCTTTTCTAATTTTCTATTCTTTATATAAAGGGATGAAAATGGGGCCAAGCCTATTACAGTTCAACTGTCTTGAGACACTTCTGTATGGATTTTGTGTGCCTTCCAGAATAATAGTAGTAACAAACTTTCAGCCTAATCTGTAAGGGCAAGATACTTTATAATTATTAACTGCACATTCAAGTTTCTCGGTGAGCTTTACCAACTCAAACTCATCGAAGCTTATAGGGTGTCACGAGGTGTCTGGAAATACTCCCATGCCCAGCGGAATAATAGAGGCAGAAGACAAGTACTAGAGAGCACTATAAAGGTTTTTAGGTATTTAGTGCATACTGACTTAGATAATGTTAAACACGTTTAAAAGTTAGGCCTTTCTGTATTTTCCGAGGGTTGTTTGTAGAGTGAGGAATACAGCCTATGTCTTCTATGGGGACTTTGTTCATAATTTCCTATGGTCCCTTTGTGCAATGGAAGAAAGATTGACTGCAACAGGAGCGCTACCAGGATGCTTTGGCCTGCAAACTGGTTGTCAAGAACAAGGCTGTTTCAAAGCTGCCCAAACATAAAAAAAGAGGCAATGAATTGAGAACGTGACATTCTCCTCTGTTTCTTTGGAAAAAGATCTTGAAGTATAGTAACATAAACAGTATCTTTTTTTCTACTCCTTTAAGGTGATAGGTATGGTGGTCCACGAGCAGTATTTTACCACAGGTACATCCGATACTGCAGATAAATTTTCCTCCTAAGCTTATTGCTTAACCCCGTGCTACTCTGCATTCTGTAATTGTACTGATCCATAGCATACTGTTTTTTTTCCCCAGATGACCTTTGCTTTTCACTGACATTTGCAAAATGTGGCTAAATGAAACCAGACTAAATAGATGTTAACAGCAAAATCTTTTTGCTGCTCTTCTTTCTGTTAAAAAAAAAAAAAGTCTTTTGTAACTGCAGAATTTGAGGAAAAATACAAAAGTTCAGATATTTGCTATTACTACACTACATCCAAATGCAATTAAAGGCAGTGACCACTTGCTTATTTTTATGTGCTGATTTACACAAATCTATTCAAAGTAATGAGAAGCCCAGCTGGTACAAATCATTACCAAATGCCTTTCATAGCCACCTTTAGCTGGAGAACATTTGTTCTATCTTAACTCAGAACAAACTGTTCCAAATCATGCTGGAGTCTTTCAGAAGTATTAGACACAAGTTTATCAACTGTTTTAAAAGGAAAAAAATAATTTACATGCCTCTCTACTAGCAGATGCGTGTTCTGACAGGTTGTGGTACGATAGATCCCAGTGTCTCAGTGCAGTGCCCAAGCTTTAGGGTGGAGGGGACATTTCCTTGCTGGGTAAAGCAACCTTGGCAACAAAAGCTGCTCAGCAACCTATTTATTAGTATCTAGACTCCTCCCCTGCTGTTATATTAATATAATGAATTGTTCACAGGTGCTTCAGATGAGGTTTAGATGATCACTGGGAGCTTTGTTACTCAAACAAGCCAAATTGAAAGGAGCAGATGCAACAGTCCCCTAGCAAAAGTACAAAGTATGACTTAATGAAGGTCATTTTGCACATTCTGGCCTTGGTGACCCTAAGAACAATCAGACTGTCATTATTTTACTGTTTGTGGACAGAAAGGTGATTGCTTCTTGCTGCTTGCCTTGATTTTTTTTTTTAGTTGTCTTTATTTCATCATTAGAAGCTCTTAATTGCATTTAATCCTACTCCCTTTTAACTAAAATGAGATAGTTCCCATATGAATGTTGTTAAACCGTGCTCTAAGTCATGTTTGAGCTTTAATGCTCTTTTGTGTGGTGATGATTAAATCACAGTGAGTATTCAAACAGTAGGTCAGGTGAATAGATGGTAAAATGGACATTCTCAGCTGGATATGCAGATCAGGTAGAAGAGAGGAGTTAGAGCTTGTGCCAGATGCATGGCCTGAATGCTTCCTACAGCTAACATTTGTACTGTCCAAAGCTTGTGGTTTTCTTTTCTTCCCTTGTTTTGTAGCAAACACAGAGAAACTAACAAACTGCCATTATCCCACAGAGGCCATGTGTGCAACTGGCTTTGTAGATGTTGATTTACTGGTCTGCAAGGTCTCTTCAAAGGGCATGCATGATGTGAAAGAGCTGCAGTCCCTGGAAGATGAGGTCTGTGTTGTAGATGTGTTGTTCTGAATTGAAGGTGCCAGCCTAGCAAGTGGCAGAGACCTGGGTTCTTCCCACTGGCTTTGCCACAGGCTTTGCTGGGATTTTGGAGAAAAGCTCACTTATGCCCTATGCCTCCTTTTCGTGTCATGGAAACAGGGATGAGGATGTTTTTTTGCTAGCCTTTTTAGCATTTTATCCTTTATGCATTTTTGAGAGAAGGCTTTTCTCTTGCTTTATGTCTTACACTGCTCATCATAAAGTGATTCTGACCTCAGCTGAAGCCTCTGGGCTGTAATAATTGCAATAAACGTGAAGACTACTATACATACCCAAAGAGCCTCTTAATGCCCTCTTCCCCCCAGATGGAAAAGAGGCTCTTTTCCTTCCCTTTTTTCAGATGTTTCAAGGGAATGCACTAAGGTCACAATGTGCATCAAAGGCCTATCTTTGCATCACTTGACTATCCACTTGGCAAGCTCTCTAACGTGTATATTTTGATAGTTCAGTGACAGATATCACCAAGGAGAAAGGACAGCATTTTAACCTTGAGTACACATTGCAGGAGAAAATTACACACAGACAGAAAAACCGTGTACAACTCCTGTGCAATGAGCCGAAGAAAAGGAACTTCATTGGGCTTTTCATCTAGAGAGGGTTTTGGAAGGAGCTGCCAAATGCTGTTGTTTTGTAAGAGGGAGTGTACAGTGTGTTCATACTGGCTGCAAGTGGTCAGCGGTGGAATTGTCAGCAGAATACCATTACTGGTGAGACTGAAATGATAGTGTAAACATGGGCACAGTATTCTTTGTTCTTCCCAGAAGAAACATCAGTTTTGTTCTTTCTCCAAGAGTACATGTCCTTTGCTCCAACAGGACATAGCGTATTCAAGATTAGATATAACCTAGCTCGGGTGGGGTTTGGATGGTTTTCTGGTTTGTGCCTCGCTAGACTTTGTTTATAAAAGTTTACACTGGACTCCCGGGGTAGGTGACTCTCTCATACTTATTGGGCTTTATGGCAGAGTCCACGGAGTGGAGCACAGAGGTAATTGTTGAATTCAACCATGAAAACTGCTATTACTTGGTTTCTCTGTGACATCTGTTATATCCTGTTGTGCATGTGATGAGAGAGAGATTTTGTTTCATTTTGAAATCTGTTGGTGAGCTTGAATAGTATCTAAAATAGGTGATGGCTCATCAAAACACATACAAAATCCGTGCTTCCTGAGCTCAATGCAAAATCATCTTCTGAAGGTGTAGCAAATTGGTATTCTATAGAGAGAGATATTCCGTTTCTAGGCTATGTTAGAGGCAAAGCAGTGAGTAGGTATGTCACACAGACTGCAACACCCCCCTGCCCCATGAATTAGAAAAGGAAGATGTTAGTAGAATAGGAGAAGTGGGAAGGTCAATTTATGGCTACCCAGATAGAAATGTTAGCAACTTCTAGTTTCATTTACTGGTACTGTTTAATTTCAGCAGCTTTTCCCATGAACTCTACTTTCTCCCATCCAAGTCATGCTCGCCTTCACCAGAGATTACGTACCAAGCACAAATATGGAGAGTGATGTGCAGGACAGGAGCATACGTTACTACAGATCTGAAGTGAACATACAAGGGCATGAGGGCTGAGGAAGCTGCACGCTTCCATTTCCTTATCCAGTATGCACCCTTGCATATGTGTTCCTGGCCACACTCCTGTGGCTGTGAGTTCTGCAGTGCTCTTTCTTCCCAATCAACAGGCCAGATAGATCTAGTCTTGCTTACCACCTACTCCTGACTGTATTATTTATAGACATTCATCAAACTCAAGGACTTCTGTTTCAACAGAAGGTAACTGTTCAGTTGAATGCTATAGATCTTTTGTAATCCATTATCTGTTTAATCAAATTTGGATTCTGTTCCATGCTACAGACCATGTCTATGATGTATTTGAAGTCCAGAGTGAACATGCTTGCATGTTCAAAAGTCTTGTTTTTTAAACAACATGGATTTTCCCCTGCTCTTAAAAGCTGACAAACATCTTGATGTTCCTGTTCAAATTTATTTTTATGTTGAGGAAACAAACTTTATTGTAAAGGAAGATACATTTAGGCAGATGTTGATGAGAAATGAAGGAATCAGAAAGGAATGGGTTATTCAGTTTAACAATAACTTGGATTTCTTTTTATTCGGTATGTAACCTTGATTCCATTTAACTTCTTCTCTGGATACTGATGCTGCTGTTCTTGTCAGTTTTGCTAGAGGTTGGCATACAGATTCAGTCTTTGATGCACAATATATGTGAAAGTAAGCCTTCCGAAAGTTGCCATAGTGTGTGCTTAGCATCTAAAACTAGAATTTGGCCCTCACATTGGGTTGAAGGGATGCCATTGTATTCTCTGATTTGTTGAGTGCCATCCTGATTTGGAGAAATACCAGCTTAGCCAGAGGAACCACATATCTGAAAAACTGTCATCTCTTCTATGTATATGCTGTGTGGTCTCAGACTGAGCCTTAAGCATATGACAACCATCAGCCTTTTTAAAAGCCCGTTTGTTAACAATCTTTGAACTTACTCTGCTTTTGTGGCAGTGGATGAGGACTCCAAAACTGCGTTGTATAGGTTCTGTCTTGATTCTGTCATAATTTCTTATTAAATGTGAATAAGAAAGCCAGGAACAAAAAGTGACATAGACATTTAGGAACCTAAACCGTACCATTGAGCAGTTTTCTAATATAAATAAATAGTATGCATTTGAGATGTTTTGTTAAACCTCGGTGTTTTGTCTCAGGCTAATGTTGCAATCTCTTTCAAGTGAAGGATTGTCTTTTTAGATAAACAGCAAAACCCCTTTAGAAATGAAGCCCTGATCTAGTTGACACCTATAAATTTATTACAAAATAAAAATATTTCAAACATCCTTCATTTAAATTGTTGTTTGAAGATTTATATTATTGCATTGAGTTGCTATGGTGGCACTTGCAATTTACATTTCTGCCTGGAAAGCCTAAAGAGAAAAAAATGTGAATACCAAACATCAGAAAGTAATGATTTGTCAAGTTTTGAAACGTACTACAGAAATATCAACTCAGACAAATACATTTGGATGAACTCTGGCATGCTGCCTAGGGCTGAGGTTTCCAGACTAGTGCAAACTTTCACTGTGCAGAGTCCGTGGGGATTATTGGGAGCTCCAGGGTCCAGCCTCCTTGCTGGACAAAGAGGAAACTGACATCCCAGGAGCTAGTTCTACCTGCATGTTAATTTCATGGTGTATTGTAGGGGTCCCAGAAGCGCAGAGATCTTGTATTTGAACTGCAGTTGTTTTCTGATGGGCCATGTGCATGAAAGTCTTGAGTTCATAAGCAGGTCAAGCAGCCTCACATAACTCCTTAGTCCTTGGCCACAGCGTACTCCACAGCCTGAAGGGTGGATGAGTTTTGGGGATGACGGTCCCATCAGTGTCAGTTCCACTTCCCTCACAAAGGAGCATTGGCAAAACAGTCAATAATCAGCAGCTGTTAAAGAGGGATTATACCTTGGTTTGGAAATGCTGATACTGGTTCTGAAATGGCAAAAGGAAACATCTATGCTTTGGTACCCATGAGCTAGACTGAGAGGCTGGCCACTGGAAACATAACGAGAGGGTAAAAGGAAAGGCCAGGAATGTACCCAGTAAAGGCAAAGAAATGTAAAAGTTACTATTTAAACAACAGATTTCTAAAATGTATTATTATTAACAGGAAAATGATGGAAAATGGATTTCATACTTTCAAAGATAGTTTTACATAGCAGTGGACTTAACTAACTTGAAAGCAGGCTAAGCAAGTTTGAAAGGAAACTGTTTGGAATCTTTTCTAGTGCCTAACAGAAATAACATGTAAAATCTTACTTGAAAATGCCGTGTTCAGCTAGTGCTTATAATACCATGCTGAGGGCATTTTTCAGGGCGGGCCTGAGGTTAAGAAAAACACCTACTGAGTAACTGGTGCCACTTGCTTCAGCACTTGAGTGTTCCTCAGAGGTCTTCCATCCAATTACTGACCAAATCCAGCAATATTTAACTTATCAGACCTGACAAGAGCTGAACCCAAGGTAGAATGATTGCTTAAACATTTATTTATGTCAATGACACGTTTAAAACTCTCTGTTCTGTCTAAATATTTAAAGGAAAATATAAAGATGAATATGTGATGTGACATAAGAGGAAATGAAAACCAACCTTACTTGTTGAGGACATTCACTGCACACAATTGCTGTCTTCTGAATACCTGTTATTTTGGCAGAAATTGAGGGGAATGCAGTCCTAAATATCATATTTGTCTGCGTCTTTTTAACAAAAATGATTCTTACAATGGCAAGTGCATCTTTTGCTGTCAAAATCATGGAATATGACAACAGCCAGGATCTTTAGGAACTTCTGAGTCTGAAGTTTTTGATTGTAAAGCTAATATCTGAAAATGAACAAATAATTAATTTTATTTCTATATTCTTAGTAGATACATATATACTTAGTAGAAAGAAGTTGCAGTATTGTCCAAATCAGAGAGGTTAAATGTGTTGACTGCTTGTTAGACTACATCTTAAGAACAAGCTGCAATAAGCTTTCTTTTTGGAGAAGTGGAGAGTTAAAAATTTTTACTCTCTAATTGAGAATAAAGCCAAATTTCAGAATTCTCTATAAAGCAGATCTTGTGTATTTTCCATCGTAGATATAAATTTTCCATAGTAGATACCCTTTGCTGTCAGTTTATGTGTGTGTTTAAACTAGTGTGAGCACTTTCCAAAGTAATACAGAACACGTGGGCTTTCAGTTTATAAGGGATGCTGAAAATCATCTTCATCTGTGAACTTTTCCTAGAAATTCAGAGATGTCTCTATGTGGATCATCAGTGATGTCTGGGAGGGGATGAGAGAGCAATGGAACTCAGAGTATGTGCATATATCATGCTCTTAGCAACACGTGCTCTGTTGGAACCTGACACTTATGTTTGCAAAAACAAACCCACTCTAAATTAGTTTGCAGTTAATTGGCTGTGAAGGGAAATGCACCTTGCCAAAAAGGATTTGAAAGATGAAGCAGTTTGAATTTGTGAAGAAGTTGATCGCTGCAGTTGAAGAATCACAGACTCTTTCATGGGCATCTGGGAAATAATGCGGTTCATAATTTCCAGTGCTTTCGCAAATTCTATTATTTGGCAAGATGAGCATCTACTTGCTGCCATCTGCCTGAAGATTAATTTTAGAGAGGTAGTCTTAGACTGTACGTTGGAGCTCTTCATTTGCAGTTGAGGAAAGTGTTTGCATTAGAGTTGCATCAGTAATGTTTTGAATATGTGATGGAGAATAACAGGAGCTAGCAGATATAACAGTAAGATACAGCTTCTGTTTTTCCTCCTGGGGCTCAAAGTGGAATGAATAGTCCCGCGTATAACAATGGTTAGTGTTTATGTACAGCTTTGCATGTCTCTGTGGTCTTTCCAAATACTAGTGGAGAAGGTCTCATAGTAGGCCTGTCAAATGGGTGTGGTGGAGATGGACATAAAAAAGTTACAGGCTGACTTATCCAAGATCACACAACTAGTCAGCGACAGAGCTGGGATTTGAACCAAGCTCCTGAATCCTTTTTGGATCTGTAACTACAGGATGGTGCAATCTTTGTTGAGATGCATGAAGGGAAGAGTTCCTTCTGCGACAAAGCCATAATACAGTAGGAGCTCCATCTTCAGAAACCAGTGATGAGCTCTGGAAACTTTCAAGACTTAGTTTTGTTTTTAGTATTTCCATGTGGGGGCTTGTAATAGCTGTCAATGACTTTTCAGGATAGTACGTTTCACCACATCGCAGTGTGTGGGCAAGAATTACCACATTACTCTTCCTGATGTGTCACTGCCAGTAGATAAGAGTGGCTTCTCATTTTCTGTTAAGGAACACCACAATTTTTCTACACAGATCTTTTTGACAGGCAAGAGTAGTGTTGTTCAGCAACATATTCTGTTCAGTCACCTCTTAGCTGAGTAGATACCTTTAAGAAAATGTCCTTAATAGATCCTTAGTGGAATGAGAGAGATGAGTTTTTTTCCATTTGAGAAAATAGAGGATGAGTGCCAAATCATGATTAATTCTTGCTGAGTGGCTAAGGAACTAACTGCATGGCTACAATGGTAAGAGGTGGTCTACCATAGCTACTGGTAATGCAGCAGGTATTATTTTCAGTCAGTCCCTAATTGCCTTAGAGGAACTTATTAAACTGAAATCATTATTGTGTGAGGAACTATTCACGTAGAGTATCTCCAGAGTGATCAAGATGATCCTGCTGTGGGCTACAATATAGATCAGTAAATGTGAAGAGTGGTTTTGTGAGGAAGCTGGCATTTTGAGAGCTTGGTTGGCAAGGGATGGGTCTGCACGGTATTCTGTATTTTAGAAAGATATTAATAGCAGAAATAATGGCTGATCCTTTTTTCAAATATTTGAATACCCACTCCAAAAATCACACTTGACTCAAGTAAAGTGTAACAAATATCTCTCACTTCTAGATTCTTTGAAAGCACCACCTAAAGCTCCTTCTCAAACATCTCTCAAAATTTCTCTGTAGCATTGTTTGGTAGCCCTTTATAATCGGCACAGCTTCAGATATATGAATTAGTTTAATGCAAATAAGACCTGTGTTCCATCTCAGAGAACGTCCAGATCTCATTAATACTAATGGATGTTACACATGTGCACTGACAACAACCTTACAGGGTTTATGGCCTAGTGATTTACCATTTATGCAGGATGATACTAGTTTTACAGCATGCATACTGTCTTAGCATTTCACATGAGAAACACATAGGCTTGCAGCTGGACAAAAGTGGATTCAGTAAAAGAAACTTTCTTCTTGGCCAATAGAATGCTAAAAATGTGTATCACCAGAGCAGATTTTAGGAAAGGAGATCTGTCTTTCAGCAAATGGTCCTCATTTGGGTCTGCCCTGAAAGGAAACCAGCTCCATTCCTAGCTTGTATGCCTAACCAGGGTTAGCTGATGCTGATTAACTTGCCTGTGAGGTGAAACTGGGAAGTTCTTTGACTACCCTGTTCCTTGGGAGTCAGAAAACTTGACTGTGAATTATGAGTGAATTCACTGACAATAATTATCCTGCAAATTATCTCTTATTTCCCAGTAAACTTTTTTGCTCTGTGGGGTACTTCTTACAGCGGCTTACTAGCAACTGCAGTTCTTACTGTAAATTAGGTATATAACATATATATAAGTAATTTTTATATAACAAATCACTTAAAATCCAGGTGTGTGGGTATCAGTAGTGGATATTTTACTGCTATTTTGAGGCAACTCTTTAAATCTTGGTTGTAACATTGAATTCATCCCTATCTCAGCGTATGTATACTGGAACACTTAAATAGCTTATGAGCATTGTCCTGTTAGCTCAAATCTAATCAAGAGGTAAGAAGATGATGCTACTTTCCCTTTGGTTGTTTTAGCAAGTACTAAGGGACAGAGTGCTGCAGAGGTGACTATTCAACACATTGGAAAAAACAGTTGAGGGAACTACTTTCTTAGGTTCTCATCTTCAGCTCCTGCTGCTCAGTAGTTAGTGGAAATGACACCTTTGGCCTATGGTTCTTAATACATCACTCTTAGTGGTTTATCACTTATTCTGTTATCGTATAGTACATCATCAGAAGGGAGTATATAGGAATGAGTTTAAATAAGCTTTACAGATAAAGACAAAAGAAGGCTATGCCAAACATCATGCCAAATTTCTTTCGCCTGTGCTTCTTAGTCATGTTTTTCACTAGAGAGGAGGAACTGTGACCATATATACATTCCCGTGTGAGAATTTGTGTTGCAAAGTGGATGGGCTAAAATATTTTACATTAAAACAGAGCAGATTGCTTATGGCAACTCCTGCATAATGAAGGAACACAATGAAGTTCATATTGCTCTTCAGGTCTGTTCTATTTTCATAGCTTTTTTTAAAAAGTAGAAAATTGCATAGTATAATTACAAGTTCATTTGCATTCATATTACAAGCTGTGAGCTAGTACAGTCTTTTATATTTAAAAAATATCGTTAGCATGTGTGACTTGCATCCACAAATTTCAGAAATGGGAATGAAGCTTACACTTATTCAGAGTTCCTTCTCTTCTTAGTCAACAGCTAGCACCCTTCCTGTAAATTGCAGGACCTCAGTGAGGCCAGCAACATGGTAAATGCAACTTCATTTTGTAGTGTAATGAGCAAGGTTGTAGAGCAGTTGATTTACTTTTCCCTAACAAAAAAATGCACCTTTTGGGAACCGAGGATCACCACCATTTTACTGGACTTAACAGACAAGCATAGCCTCATCTCATCTAGAGGATGCTGCCTATCATTTCCTAATGGAAAGGTAACTTCTATTACTTTATTTTTTCTTAAGTTCTTTGTCTTCCTGAGATGGCAAAATTCTTACCAATAGGAAATATTGCTGCAGTTAAGTTTACTACTAGGACTTAGGTTAATCCACATTAGAATAAGTGGGTTCAGTTGATAACCCTGCCTTTCATTTCTGTAATAAATGGAATTGAAGAAAACAGGTTTATAGTAAAAGTCTCCATTCCATCAACTACTTCTATAAATGTGGTATGACTTTTGAAGTGCATTTTTGTTACGTCATAAAGGTTATTGGGTGACTTTATCTTCTGTGCTTAATGCCTAATGTGCTACGGAAAGAATAACTGAGGGAGATGAAACTGAAACATTGGAGAATGTTATCGTGTCTCTGCACATACCTTCGGTCAGCCTGTTTGCTCAGCCTTTCCCTGCTCTGGGATGGGCGCGCCTTGCCCTGTTAAGCACGTTGCCACATTGGTTCCCATCTCCTGCCTGTCAGTTGGAGGTAAAACAACCTGTAGACACCTTTCTGCCTCGTGAGCACCTTGGTGATCGCTCCTCGGCTGCCATCTCAAGGAGTGCATGCCGGCAGTTGGGTACTGGCATGCCCGGCGTAAGATCTTGCCTGTAATTCCCGGTCGGATCGGATACTCCGTGATGGTTTGAGCCCTCTTCCCAGTCAGCCGAAGGAGACGCTGCCACTCACACCCAGGAGGGGAATCAGGTCTATCTGGAGGCTGCAAAAAGCTTTTCTTTTAGTCGTTTACCTCAGTTAGTGAGAGCAGAGCTGCTTTTATGCCTTAATTGGAGATAATACTAGCGAAATAGTAATAACCCTGCGAACATACTTCTCTTCTGCATGCGGAATCCTTTCAGGAAGTGCATGACAGCCTCTGTTTTCCGTGGGTCTCCGTTTGTAAAGAAGCTGTTATCACAGAATAAGTTTAATGGGTCGTGAATTTTGTGTTGAAAGGAGAGTCTCTCCATGACTTCTGATCTGCCTGCAATAGACCTATTGGCTCGGTGGCAAGTGCATTAGGCTAAATGCGCTGCCTCCATTGACTCTGAAGGTAACAGCCCTAAATGCCTCATTAAATTTTCATGGGTGACTGAGAGAAGCCATGAGAAAAACACGCCGCTAGCAGCGGTGTGGCGGCGGGGCCCCCCTCCCCGGCGTGCGCCACACGGGCCGTGGGCCACCGGCTGCCGAGGGGGCTCGCCCGGCC